>JBBPKN010000055.1:0-91715 GCA_038089275.1 Pulveroboletus cf. rosaemariae
CTATTGAGATGCCTAGATGGCTAAACAAACAAGTGCTCAAAGCTGGGGAGCTAAGAGCTACATGAATGGCCTATTTATACTATCTAGGGTGGTGCACAGACCACCAAGTCTAGCTGGGATAAATATGTATATGGTAACTGGGCATAGGGCAAGGGTAAAGGGTATGACTAAATGGCCATGTGTATCAAGGGTTTGGAATGGAAGAGAAGTAATAGAATGGAAGGGAAGACTTCAGGGTCAATGGATATAAAGACAGCACCTTAGCCTTGAGGCTGAGGAGATTCCATCTGGATCTCTGCCACAGATCAGATTCATCAATCAAGATCTAGATCTAAGATCCAAGATCTGATGTCATCTAGATTAGATCAGAAAATACCTTCATCTGAGATTGCTGCTAATTCTGTGCTAACCCTTTAGTCAAGGTATACTCTGAATAAGACTAACCATAGCCTAGGGTTTGGCTCAATGTGGCATAGGAGTCTCACAATCATGTGCTTGTCATGTGACTCTTGTGCATCCAAACTGTTCGTTTATAACATATAGACTCTACCATCACAAATAAATTCCCTTATCTCCATTATAAAACATCTTTCTGCTACTTAAAGAGATAATATTATTTCTCTTGCCTCTCTAGATATTTCCTATAGGAAAATTATCATGGTGGTTATTCTTCAAAACTTTCTTTTATTAACAAGCAGGCTATTGTTCAACAAATTCTTACTGGAAAGGCCAGTAATGCAATTCAGGCAACTTATTTCATCAATTCTATTGTCAGCACTCCTGTCTGCCCACAAACAGTCAGGAATACCCTCAAGAAAGCTTCTCTAAAAGCTGTGATAAAAAAGAAAAAACCTCTTCTCTTTGCTATCTATAGAAAAAGCAGATTGGCCTTTGCTTTGAAGTACTAGCATTGGACTGTGGAGGACTGGAAGAGGGTGATTTGGTCAAATAAGAATAAAATCAATAGAATTGGATTAGATGAACAAGAATGTGTATAGAAAAAAAAAGAAGAGGAGATAAGTTTTAAGAAAATCAAAGGTATAGTCAAGTTTGAAGGAGGATTACTCATGATATGGGGCTATATTGGATGGAATGGTATGGGAGTTTTGAGTGAGGTTAAGGGAAAAATGGATGCTGAATAGTATGTGGCAATTTTAAAGAAAGGATTATTGCAGAGCATGAAGAATTCTGGAATTTCTTCAGATAAAATTATATTTCAGCAAGATAATGATTCCAAGCATATCTCTAGAAGAGCTCAAATCTGGTTTAAGGAGCAAGATATTTGTTATGAAGTGACACTGCTGCACTAGAACCAGTCATGTGACATTACATGATCATGCACAAAGAACCCCAAATTTAGCCTAACTCTAGTCTGTGGTCTATTTCCTTCTAAGAGTATTTATTATTTCTTTCCCTTAGCAGTGGTCATGTAACTATAAGTTACCTGACATGGATCTTCCCAGGATCTTTCCTAGAACTGCCCTTTTATCTTATCTCCATGAATCTTATCTAGATCTGATCTGGATCTGGATTTGATTTTAAATGTATCTGTGGCAGATTTACAGATTAGATCTTATCTGTTGCAGAGATCCCCATCCTCATGATACAAGTACCTCTGACCCTGCACTTCCATTCTATACCTTCTCTTCCATTTTCCCACATCTGCATAATCTCCTACTATACTCTTTATTTCTACTTCATGCCCTTTACCCTTTTCTATTTATGACCCAGGGCTTAGGGTTACTAGATTAAGTAGTTTCTGTACTTAGTCATCAGTAGTCCCTTCCAATATATAAGGGGCAAGGTAGGCAGAACTGGATTCCCAGTCTTGCTTACTTGAGCTCTGGTTTAGTCTTGTATCTAAGAGAATACCCCTTTCACAGATCATTCAAAAGGTGATGCCTCTATAGCTTTCACAAGTGATCTTTAGCTTGGCTCATTGCATCTCTCTTGCCTAGTTTGGGGCCACTCATATAAAAGCCCTTTCAGTAGTAGAAGATCAGCACTCATCAAGGGACTCTAGGTTAAAGTTAGCAGCAGTTCAGCACCAAGAAGGTGCCTTACTTGAGCAAGACTAGTTACTTGATCAGTGCTGAGTAGACATCAGCATCACTCAGGAGTTTTGCTTTCTAGCTATTTCTTTCCCAAATCTTAGGTTTATCTTTGACAAAAAAGTCTAGTGTGGTTTAGCAAGAAGATACTGGAGCACATAGTCTAGGTACCAAGAAGGCATAGTTAAGAAGACTAGCAGATAGTTTGCCACCCTCATATACAAAGCATTAGTAGCTCTAGTGAAAATTGCTAAGAGACAAGTAGTTAAAGAAGAGTTACCTTTACTACTATCAGAGAAGTTTTATTCAAAGTTCTATTTAATTAGAAGTTGCTAAACAGACAAGAAGTCTAGACCAGCAGTCTATTTAGATTATAAGTCACACAGAGTCACAGCCCTTTGTTTAGTAGCAGCAGCCAAGAAGACTTAGTCAAAGAAGACTTAGAAAAAGAACTTAATTCTATCAGAGTCCACCATAACTTTCCCTTTCACAGCAACCATCCCTCTTCCAGTTTATGGAAGCAGCAGCAGCATAGGAGTATGCCTGGGCCCTTCTAGCCCAGCTACCAAAGTAAATGCAATTAGGATCAAGTTGCTGAAGATATTATTGTTGTTATGTTTTTCCCTTCTCTTTCACCCTTTTCTTTACTTTTCTGCTTAGCTTCTGCTCTTCACACACATCAGGTGCTTTCTTGTTCACTTCTTCATAATAGATTCCACTTTTCTTGTGCTCTAGTCTTGTCTAGACCACTCTCTTGTTACATTCTTTGCCCAGGTATTCTATCTTTTAATCAGCTAACTCTTAATTATTCCATTGCTTTCCATCCATTTCCACACAGATACTTTACTCATCATTCATTAGCATGATTACTATAGTTGTCTCCACTCAAACCTTATCTAGCTGTACTATAAAGTAACATACTTCCAGTCCCCTCTTTCTTTACACTACTTCTATCTTGTGATTCACCTCATGGTCTTCACTACTTCTTGTCCTTGTACCTAGTACTTGGAATTCACTTGTTTATGACCTGGCATTCTCCAGTCTAAAGTACAAGTTGCCTTAGCATCCAACTTTTGGTACAATCCTGCATTCATTGCTGGTATCCTTGAGGCACAACACTTCATTTGCTGTCTACCCATTGTTCACAAGGCTTACCTTTGGTAGAGCCTTCCTCTTTCTTACTAGCAAGATCTATGCCTATCCCTACCCAGGCCTAGCATAACAATTGTCACCTCCTCTACCCCCATCTTCATCTTTCTCTGCTGTAGTTCAGACCTCTGCAATAAAAAAGGTTTATCCTCAGAGAAACAAGGTCACAGCAGAAGCCTCTGCAAAAGAACAAGAGGCTAAGAAAGAAGCAGTAGCCACTACACAAAAGGCAAAAGCAGTTAAAGCATCTGCTTCACCAAAAGCCAAGTGGGCAGTCAGATCTTCTATCTCATTAAAGAGTCAATTAGCAGTTACAGCCACTGCTTTATCAAAAGTTGTTAAGAGCCAAAGTGCAGTTCAGGAACCTGTATTATCAAAATCCAAGAAGACAGCAGTAGTAGACCCTGCTTTAATAAAGGTTAAAGATAAGAGGAACAAGAAGGAGCAGAAGTGAGCAGAATTAACTTTAAGAATTGAAAGAAGTCTGTGAGCTTCTGTTGTTTCAAGTTCAACACCAGTTATTGCACCTGGTCAAACAAGGTTGCCAACTGTGGAGCAATCCACAGGAACACCAGTTGAAGCATCTGGTTTATCACAAGCTAGTTTAAAGAAATGGAGCAAACAGCAGATGAAAGAGTTGAGCATAGCTTCTTGAGTAGAAACTGTTAGCAAGGAAGTTCAGAAGGATGATCTGAGTTCACAGATGAAAGCAGAGACATTGAAACAGTCACCCAAGAAATCAAAAGAAGAGACTGGAGTAGAATCAAAGTGAGTAGAAATTAAACAATTAAGTCACAATCAAAAAGTTCAAAAACTATATCAGAGGATTCTAGTAGACAGACAAAAGTCTCAGAATAAGTAG
This sequence comes from Pulveroboletus cf. rosaemariae, assembly GCA_038089275.1. Lineage (NCBI taxonomy): Eukaryota > Fungi > Basidiomycota > Agaricomycetes > Boletales > Boletaceae > Pulveroboletus > Pulveroboletus cf. rosaemariae. Next base: position 4,063 of record JBBPKN010000055.1, read on the forward strand.
AAGTCAAAAGAGTTATTACCTGCAAGATGTGCAAGCAAAAAGGCCACCTTCTAGTAAACTATCCAAGTTGCTTCAATTGTGGATGCAATGGTCATGTTCAGAAGAATTGTTCACAAGAGATCAAGTGCTACACATGTGGCAGAAAGGGACATTTAGGAGAATTGTGTCAACTAGTTCCCCTTCCAGGATACAAGGGTCATAAGCTGACAATGTTGCAGCCTGTGGTTATTCAAACTCAGCCAAAGAAAGACAAAAAGCAGATTAAGAGTTCAAAGGTGGTAATTAAGTCAGCAATAAAGCAAGGTTCTTTGGAGATAGTATCAATGAAGAAGAAAGTTTCTTTCAGTCCAGAAAAGAAAATGAAAGTTAATATCAATCAAGAACTTCTAATGGAGTTAATCATAATGAAGAAACAAGTTCATAAGCTTAAGAAACAAGTATTAATTCTTCAAAACCATTTTGAATTGAAGAAAGTTTTATCAGAGGAGCAGAGCAGCTCAAAAATGAAAGTGACTAGTTCATGAGTAAAAAAGAGTAGCAAGAATGCTCACAAAAAGGCCAAGTCAAAGGCATCAAAAGTTGAGAAGAAGACAAGAAAATCTCAACAAGTAGAAAAGGATCTTTATACTCTCATGGATTTAGTAGAGAAGGTACTTGGTAACAAACCAGAAAGTTCTCAAACTACCCAAGACATAAGCATGTTGTTAAAAGGCTTAGATTCTGTGCAGGTTAGTATGCCAAAGCAGACAAAAGTGCAGATGACAAGAGATAAAATTGAAGAGATATACAAAGTTACACAAGTAGAAGCAGAAGCAGAAGCTACTTAGAGTTAGAACCAGCAGATGTCAGAAAACTTTGTTGGTGTTGTGGGTAATCTTAAGAAACTCTCATTTTCAGAGTTGCTTCCAGCAATGTTATGGGATAAAGACATTCACCAAGTTGACAAGGAAGCAAAGGATTACCTTCTGGTGATATATGGAGACAAATTTGAATGGAGTTCCAAATGGGATAATAAAAATCTTCCAGAGATCACTTCAGAAATAGAAGACAATCTCTTATTAAAAGATCCAAGAGCAAGTTTACTAGTCTCTTCCAATAAAGATAGTAATTGATTTTCCCTAGTAAAAGAAGATCAGGGTCATCCACCTCAAGTCCAATGGATTAAGAGATCACCAAGGTACATCTATGGACAAGGGCTTGAAGATATAGTAGAGTAGGATAAAGATCAGGAGTTGCAAATCCCTGCTTCTTCACAAGTTACTTCAGAGGCAGTTAAAAGTTCTGTGTCATCAAAAAGCACATCACCATCAGTGAAGAACATGTTTTTCCCTGGTGAAGAAGAAGAGTTATCTCACATAATTTTTAAGGCTAGAGAATAGCAAGAATTAGCCAAGGTATTTTCTAAAGCTAATAAAGTTGATAATGTTTCAGAGATATTCCAGCCTAAAAACAGGGTTGACAGTCAAGAGGTTAATCTTAAAGATAAGATATCTCCTTCACAAGAAGAACTTGATAAAGAATCAGTAGTCAGTTCTAAAGACAGGGTTAAAGATAAAGAAATCACTGGTGATTAAAGAGTTTTTTCAGAAGTTTCTCCTACAAGAAATGTAATCTCACTTCCTGAATTTTTAGAGTTTGTCAGCCTTGACAAGCATGGACACATTGCTCAGATCAATGGGTACTTCATGGAAGAAATTCCTGATATTTTGGATTCAGTTCAAGAACATTCAGATATAAGCATGATCTATGGTCTTAGATGTGCTCTCCACCCAAACACAGAGCAAGGATTGACATTGCAGTGCTCACACTGCCTTCACAAGATAATTCTTGCCATCTGCAAGGTTTATAGCTCAGAGGTTAATCCTAGCAGAGTTTCTTTGCCAGACTCTCTAGCAGAAGTTTCTTCTGTCTTGCTGGCATTATCTCCCTTAGAGCCCCCCTTTCTAATTCCTGATATTTCTATTCATTCTAGAAGTTTAGATAAAAAAGTAGCTGTCCTCAAGGATTTCATCAACAAGGTAAATCATAACATCTTAAGGCATATTCTGCATGTCAGATATGAACTCTACAGTGGATTTCTCTTGTGAAAAGCATTCAATTGCCCTGCATGTGTCAACAAGTTGACTCATTTTGTTCAGATTAAACTTTAGGAGTTTTTAAGAGTTTTTTCAGAGCTTTTCCTTTCCTTTTCCTTTCATTATTTCCCTCTAGCAGAGTCTCTTTCTCTTTGGTCTCTACCTCTGGAAGTTGCAATTTCCAGTTGCATCACTTCAAGTCTTCACATTTCTGGCAATGTTTTTTTAGATTTGAGCCCATTTTTTTTAGCAGCCTAGTCTACTCTTTCCTTATTTCTGACTATCACCTTGAGATGAGTTGACTCAAAGATGGGGTAGTAAGGTATTTGAAAACAAAGATCTGAAGAGTTTCAATAGAAACAAGAAGCATTTTTTAATTTTCTTTACCAACTTTTTTTGCTCATTTTTACTTTACTTTCTTTTACTTAAGAGTTTACAGGAGCAAATCATAGGCAATGATAGATACTAAACTAGAAAAAGTTCTTTTACTGGCTTTTCAGAGCTTTGTGGCTAAAGATGGGGTAGTGTTACAAAGTGACACTGCTGTACTAGAACCAGTCATGTGACATCACATAATCATGCACAAAGAACTCCAAATTCAGCCTAACCCTAGTCTGTGATCTGTTTCCTTCTAAGAGTATTTATTATTTCTTTCCCTTAGCACTGGTTATGTGACTATAAGTCACCTGACATGGATCTTCCTGGGATCTTTCCTGAGACTGCTCTTTCATCTTATCTCCATGAATCTGATCTTAAATGCATCTGTGACAGATCTATAGATTAGATCTCATTTGTGGCAGAAATTCCCATTCTTATGGTACAAGCACCTCTGACCCTACACTTCCATTCTATACCTTCTCTTCCATTCTCCCACATTCACATGGCCTTTTGCCATACTCTTCATTTCCACTTTATGCCCTTTATTCTCTTCTATTTATAACCCAGGGCTTAGGGTTACTAGATTAAGTAGTTCCTGTGCTTAGTTATGAGTAGTTCCTTCCAATATATAAGGGGCAAGATAGGCAGGACTAGATCCCCAGTCTTGCTTACTTGAGCTCTGGTTTAGTCTTGCATCTGAGGAAATATTCCTTTTATAGATTATTCAAAAGGTGATGCCTCTATAGCTTTCACAAGTGGTCTTTAGCTTGGCTCATTGCATCTCTCTTGCTTAGTTTGGGGCCACTAGTATAAAAGCCCTTTTAGTAGTAGAAGATCAGCACTTACCAAGGAACTCTAGATTAGGGTTAGTGCTACAATTTCTCTTTTCTCTTCTTTTTTTTCTTTATCTCATGTCTTAACTTCTGCTCTTCATACATCATGGGTGCTTTCTTGTTCATGTTTCACATTAGAGTTCTGCTCTTCTCATATCCTAGCCCAGGTATTCTATTTTTTAATCAGCTAACTCATAATCATTTTATCTTTTTCCATCCATTTCCATATGGATAGTTTACTTATTATTCATTAGTATGATTACAGTAGTTGTCTCTGCTCAAACTCTTTTTGTTGTACTATAAAGTAGCATACTTCCTGTCTCCTTTTTTTTTATGCTACTTTTACCTTGCAATTCCTTACATACTCCTGTCCTTATACCTAGTACCTGGAATTCATCCTTAATCTGTTCTGGCAGTCTCCAGTTTAAAGCATCAGTTGTTTTAGCATCTGACTTTAGTGCAACCCTGTGTTTGTTGCTGGTTCTTGAAATGCAACTTCATTTGTTGCCTATTTACTCATCTTAAGGCTTATATCTTGTAGAGTCTCTCACTTGTCTCCTACCAGCAAGGTCTACATTAGTTCCTACCCAGGCCTAGCATAACAAAAGAAGTAGCATTTTCTACTTGTGGCTGCCTTTGCTGCAGATCACTCTCTATTATTCCTCTCAAGTAACCTTTACTGTTCAACTCTCTCTGGAAAGAACTCAGAGCCTCAACCTCAGATCCCCTTGAGTCCACTTTGGAGCCCAAGAACCCCTCTTCTCCAAAATACCCTTTTATATCAGAAGATGCACTCACAGATATCTGTTATGGTGGCAATATGGCATACTGTGCAGATAAGCCTTCTAACTCTAACCTGGTATGGCCTTGGGATTGTGCTGATGTCAATATTGGTTTCAATTGAAGAATAAAAGGTGAAGATGGTAAATATCTAACCCTAAATGTGGTGTAGGACTTTAGAGAAGGGAAGTACTCTAGATAGCTAGGCCAGAGAAGTGAAGTCCAAATACTGGATTACTTATTGAAATGTCTAGATGGCTAAACAAACAAGTGCTCAAAGCTGGAAAGCTTAGAGCTACATGGTCAGCCTATTTATACTATCTAGGGTGGTGCACAGATCACCAAGCATACCAGGGATAAATACTAATTGAAACACAACTTCCTGATATGTTGACCTAAAATCCTAACATCTTCTTGGTATGTGCTCACTGATTCCTAAGTAGTGCTTTTGAACATAGAAGCACCAGAACTAGGCAAATGAGAAGTAAAAGAATAAGAGCCAAGGGACTTGTAGAACTGGAAGGTTCAAGTATGCAAGACTGGGAAAACCCAGGCTTGAGCCAACCTCCTTTTATATTGCTACAATGTGCACACAGACCATGTAAATAATACTGGCCCTAAAGTATTGTACAGTAAGCCAACCAATGGCAGAAAAGAAGCAGGGACCTAGAAATACAGCAAAAAACAATAAGGTATGACATCAGAGTCTAGATTGCTCTAGATCTGTGACATGTGAAAAAGTAAAATGGTGAAAAAGTGAAAAAGTGAAAAAGTGAAGGTGTGAAATGTGAAGATATGAAAGATAACATGATGTGATAATGTAAAGAGCTACAGTTGTAAGAGAAAGATGCCAAAAAAGTAAAAAATGAAAAAGTGCATTATAACACTAATATGGTAACTGGGCATAGGGTGAGGGTAAAGAGTATAACTAAGTGACCATGCATATCAAGGGTCTAAATGAAAGAGAAGTAATAGAATGGAAGAAAAGACTTTAGAGTTAATGTTATGAATGAACAGTTCAGATGCACAAGAGTCACATGACCATCACATGACCATGAGACTCCTATGCCAGATTGAGCCAAACCCTAGACTATGGTTAGTTTTATTCAGAGTTTACCTTAACTAAAGGGTTAGCACAGGATTAGCAGCAGATCTTAGATGATGGTATCTCCTGATCTAATCTAAATGACATCTGATCTTGGATCTTAGATCTAGATCTAGATTGATGAATCTGATCTGTGGCAGAGATCCAGATGGGATTTCCTCAGCCTCAAAGCTAAGGTGCTGTTTTCATATCCATTAATTCTATAGTCTTCCTTTTCATTCCATTGCTTCCCTTCCATTCAGACTCTTGATACACATGGCCATTAGTCACATCCTCTATCCTCACCCTTTGCCCAGTTTCCATATTAGTATTTATCCCAGACACACTTGATGATCTATGCACCATCCTAGATAGTATAAATAGGCTGACCATATAGCTTTTAGCTCTCCAGCTCTAAGCACTTTGTTTGTTTAGCCATCTAGGCATCTCAATAGACAAGCTAGTGTTTAGACTTCACTCCTCAGGCTTAGCTACCCTGAGTATCTTCCCTCTCTAAGTCCTGCATTACATCTAGGGTCAGATATTTACCATTTTACTCTCTTATTCTTCCTATCAACACCAACATTAACATTGGCACAACTCCAAGGTCCACATCAGATTAGAGTTTATAGCTTATCTGCACAGTATGCCATATTACCACCATAACAGTTAATGAAAATAAATACAGCACCTTAGTCTTAAAGCTAAGAAAATTCCATCTGGATCTCTGCCATAGATTAGATCCATCAATCTAGATCTAAATCTAAGATCCAAGAACAGATATTATCTAAATATAATTGGAAGATACCATTATCTAAGATCTTGCTAATTAATCCTGTGCTAACCCTTTAGTCAGGGAATACTCTAATAAGACTAACCATAGTCTAGGGTTTGGCTCAATCTGGCATAGGAGTCTCACAATTACATAATGAACACATGACTCTTGTGCATTCAAACTTGTCATTTATAACAATATCCTTGTCCCTTTGCAAGAAGAAGTCATGGAGGATTATAATCTAGTCCACAAACTCTCTGCTTTCTTACAGATTCCTCAAGTTCCAACTTTACCCTTTTTCACTTCCATCTGACACCAACCTGCATTCTCCCTTTCTAGACTCTTATCAATTACCTTCACCATGTCAGAATCCTTCTTCTTATTCACCAAGCCTATGGAACTTTACCTTGGTGCCCCTGAGCACTTTAATGGTAATAGATTCAACACTAAGACCTGGCTGGACACAGTCCCGTTTTATCTTTTTGTCAACTTTGCTATCTATGACACTAACAAAAAGAAGGTTACTTATACCCTCTCCTTTATAACTAAGGGACCTGCCCAATCATGGACTGCCACCTACCAGAAGAAATGTATCTCCAGTACTACCATTACCATGGGGAAATTCTCCAGGTTTACTTCTGAATTCCTTGATACCTTCCAACAACAGGATACTGTAAATGCTGCCATCCATTGGCTAGCAAATATGCAGATAAGACAAGGAAAGAAGGGAGAATGGACCCTTTTCCTCACCAAATACACCACTGAGTTCCAGAACCATGCAGTGATCACAAAGATTACTGATCAGAATGTTCTGATTGAGTACTATGAAACAGGGCTTGTACCCTTTATTATCCATTATACTCATAACCTAGATACAATTCCCACAACATCAGCTGAGTGGTATTCCAAAGCCACTTACTTTCACAGTACCATGGTATATGCCCACTTCATGAAACAATAACAGAAGAACCCTCATGCATTTACTTGGACTTTCTCAACCTCAATTACATTATCTAAACCAGAGAAAGATCCAAATGTGATGAACATGGATGTTGTAAAATGCAGCAGACTGACTGATACAGTATAAGCACACTGCATCAAGAACAAACTCTGTTTTAAATGCTAAAAACCTGGCTACTCTGCAATCAATTGCACTACTTTCCCCACTTCTTCTACCATCACCCCCACTCCTGCTAAAGACACCCCCCATGTCAAGATGGTTTCTGCCAAAGAACCAATGACAAAGATCAAGGAGATTAGTAATGACAAATCTGATGATGGGGTGGTAAAAGTAGAACTGAAGAAAGAAAAGGCAAAAAAGACAGTTAGCAGTCAGGATTTTTAAAATGGTATCTCCTCTATGCAAGGTACTCCCTCCCTCTCTTGTGCACCTGTACTTGTATCTACTTCAAAGAAATCTATGTATCTTCCAGTGCAAGTTTCCCCCACATTCCACACCAAGAAAGTTGTAGCCACCCATGCTCTTATCAATAGCAGAGCATAGATCAACTATGTTAACTGGGACTTCATCAAAAAGCACCAGTTACCCACCATGAAACTCTCAGAACCCATCATTATTTACAACATGGACCACTCTAAGAACAAAAAGAGCAAGATCACTAGAACTTGCAATCTTCTACTATATCTCAAACAATCAATCCTCCTGGTCTCCTGCCATGTTATTGCATGCAGAAAGGAGAACATCATCCTTGGACTCCTGTGGCTCCAGGCCACAAACCCCACCATTGACTGGATGGCCAATACACTTACCATTCCAGATTCCACCACTTTGAACACAACTACCTATTGCATTAACTCTGTTCACACACCTTGATTTGATGGACTTCTTGATAATATTATCATCTCCCATGATGAACTCCTGGTCCACTACTTGAACTATGTCACTCCAGAGCAGTCTATTAACAATTCAGTCTATAATTACCATACCAGCAGGATTTTAGATTGTTGCTCCACATATCTCCCCAAGATTACTGTCCCCAGACTCACCACCTCCACCAAGTTGGCAATTAAGGCTGAAAAGGCCAAATCAAAGACCACCCTTCTCCCCAAATACTCTCAGTTCTCTTTCATCTTCTCCAATACCCCAAAGACCCTTGACCACCTTCTGCCCTCTTGATCTTATAATTATAAGATCAATCTGAAGGATACATTTGTCCTGAAAATAGAGAAGATTTGCCCCTTATCTCCACCAGAGTGCCAGGCCACAAAAGACTTTCTTGAAAAGAATCTTCATGCTGGGAAAATTCACCCTTCTAATTTTCCTCAAGCCTTGTCCTTTTTCTTCATCAAGAAGAAGGATGGTAAACTCCACCCCTGCCAAGACTACTGGTATCTGAATAAACACACCATTTGCAATGCCTACCCTTGCCCCTGTTAAAACCTATACTAGTATGAATATACTTTTAAAACCAGTTCTTTTCTGAATGAAACCCTTGATGCTAAAGGAAGGTCATAACTCTGGAGGGCTCTGGAGGGCTCTGGATGAATCTAGAAAGGGTTTTGTTAATTGAATGGGACTCAGCTTTATCTTATGTGGTACACCCTTGCACTTTCCAGTGTCCTGATTTACATAGATGTTGGAGGTGGAGAAGAGGACTGTCTCAGTACTCAACAGAAGGGACAGGCAGGATGAGGAGAGTCAAGCCTAGTCATGGAAATGGGGCCTTATAACTCCTTCAAGGATGTTGCTTGGTCCTGGAGATTCTCTGGAGTAACCCAAAGGGTCAGAGTGAGCCCAAGGGCTTAAGCAGAGTGAAAACAAAGACAAGGGGGTGTTTATGTTGATATTTCTACTGAGGTACAAGATACAAAACTACAGTACTTATACCTCAGAGAGGCAGAACTATCTAGGAGTGTAGTGAAGTGAAACAGGTGCAAACTCAGAAGCAAAGCAGATATCTAAATATTTAAGAAACAAATGGAGATGTCAGGAAAGACAATGTCCAATTATGTCAGACTGAAACTGAAGGGTGACAGGATAAAACAAGGGGAAGCAAGGAACAGAAACAGAACAGGAATAGTGACAATGATGGTAATGGTAACTAAGAGTGGGAATGGTAATGGAGTTATACTGGAACAGTCTGAAGATAACAAAATGGAACTAAGGTAGTACTTAACTGGAACAGAGATAGATTGAAAATGGAATGGGGCAGAGTGGGAGTGGAGGTCTGGGGAAGCATATAATGCTGAGAAGCAGGAAGTGTACATGTGTAGCTGGGGCAGACTGGAATGGTGATGGAGGGCTGGAGTTGCCTGGAGGGGAGTTAGTGGGCTAGCATAGCTTACTAGGTATGAGGACAAATCATAAGCCAGGTCAGGATGGGGTTGGAATTGGATTGAAGATATGGGATATGACAGCTCCTCATCTTCAACCTCATAGATAAGCTCCACAATGTAAAGCTCTTTACTAAGTTTGATGTCAGATGGGGATATAACAACATCCATATTTAAGACAGACATCAATGAAAGGCTGCCTTAATTATCCATAAGGGGCTTTTCAAACCCACAGTGATGTTCTTCAGTTTAAACAACTCACCTGCTACTTTCCAGCAATTCATGAACAATTCCTTTCATAACATGATCACCAAGGAATGGCTTGTTATCTATATGAATGTCCTCCTTATCTCCTCTCCTGATGCTGATATCCATTAGGAGCAAACCTCCTGCATCCTTCAATGAATAGCAGACCTTAATCTCCACCTTAAACTGGAGAAATGCACCTTTACTGTCTTCCAGATTGATTATCTTGGAATAATTGTCCATCCTGGCAAACTTGCCATGGACCCCATTAAGCTCACTGGCATTTCATAATGGCCAGTCCCCTTAAAAGTCAAGGATGTTTGTTTATTCCTTGACTTTGCTAACTTCTACAGATGGTTTATCCCCAACTACTTTATCATTGCTCACCCCCTCCTTGACCTTACCAAGAAAGCCACCACCTGGTCTTAGTTCCCCACTGCCCAGAAAGCCTTTGATTCACTTAAGGCCATCTTTCTCTCACAACCAGTCCTCCAAATGCTGGATCTCTCTTGCCCTTTCACCATTGCCACTGACATCTCTGCTTATGCCAAAGGTGGCATTCTTCTTTAGACCAATGTGAATGGGGATTGACACCCCTATTCTTATCTTTCCCAGATATTTTCTGCTGCTAAGTGAAACTATAACATATATGATTGTGAACTTCTTGCAGTCATCTGTGCCTTGAAAGCCTGGAGGCAATACCTTCTCAGCTCCTTATTCCCTATTCAGGTTTTTATGGATTATAAGAACCTGACATATTTTAAATCTCCTCAGAAGCTCAATCATTATCAAGCCCATTGGCTTCTGGATATCACTGACTTTGACCTGCAACTCTCACATGTTGCCAGTACCTCCCTTACTGGGCCTAATGCCCTCTCTTGCTGCCTGGACCTATGTCCTAATACCTCCCTAGACAATCAGGAAGTCACCCTGCTTCCTCCTGAACTTTTCATTAACCTTGTTGATGCTGACCTCACTGCTCACATCAAAATGCATCAGACAAATGACCTTCTCTGCCTTTTCATCCTTCAGAAGATGAAAGCCTCCACTGATGAGAAATTCCTCCACTCTCACACCTCTGAATAAAAAGAGACCAATAGTTTACTTACTTTTAATAATCACATCTTTATTCCTTCTTCTCTTAACCTTTGTTATGAAATTCTTCAGCACTGCCATGATCACCCCTCTGCCAGCCATCCTGGCTACTTGAAAACCCATCAACTCATCTCCACTGAGTTCTGGTGGCCTGGCCTGGCCACCTTTGTCCACAACTATGTTGCCAGTTGCTCCATTTGCCAACAAAGTAAGGCAAACACTCACCCTTCTGCTCCCCCCCTTTCTCCCATCTGCTCCACTGCTACTCACCCCTTTCAGCAGATTTACTGTGATCTGATTACTAATCTTCCTCTGTTCTCTGGCTTTGATGCCTTACTGGTTGTGGTTGACCACAGGCTTACAAAGGGGGTAATTCTTTGCCCCACCAAGAAATCCATTACTGCACAGGGCATTACCACCCTATTTTTCCAGAGTCTTCCTTTATTTTAGGCTATATAACAAGATCATCTCTAATTGAGGCCCCCAATTTGCATCTGCCTTTGCTAAGGAGCTTGGTAAACTCCTTGAGTATAATCTCTTACTCTCCACTGTGTATCATCCTCAATCTGACAGAGAAACTGAACATGTTAACCAGGAGATTGAGACTTATCTCCACATCTACTGCAGGTCCAACCCCATTAGATGGGCTGATTCCATTACCCATGCTGAGTTTGTCCACAATTGTCACCCCCACTCTGTCACCAGATAGTTTCCATTTTATCTTATAATAGAGTATGAATCTTATGCTCTTCCCTCAATTATAGAGAAATTCCTGATGTTTTGTATTGCTAACTGCACCAAGGCACTTCTTGCAGCTCATAATGAAGCCCTTGCTGCCCATGACCTTGCATGCCAGACCATGGTGTCCTGCATCCATTCCACCTTTTCTCCATTCACTAAGGGAGATAAAGTGTGGTTAAAAGCCCAAAATTTGAAATGGGTCATTATTCATTTGAAACTTTCACCAAAAAGGGAAGGACCCTTTATCATTACAGAGGTCCTATTCTCTATTACTTATTACCTCTGCCTTTCATCTACATGGAAGATCCACCCAGTATTCCATGCATTGTTGTTATTGCTCTATTATGAAAATGATGTTCATAAAAAGAACTTCCCTACTCTGCCTCCAGACCTTATAGAAGGTAAGGAGAAATATGAAATTGAATAGATATTAAAATATCACAGCCCCCCTAGTAACCACCAATTCCTGATTTAATCAAAAGGGTACTTGGCAGAAGATAACTTCTGGAAATCCAAATGGAACTTGAGATGTTCCCAGTCTGCTCTAAATGAGTATAAACTCCTTCATCCTTATTATTTTCCCTTATTTGCTTCTCACCCTCATACTACCACCAAGAAACTCAAATATCCTTGCCAATAGCCATAACTTTTACTATTAGCCAAAGCTTCCATTCCTGCAACACTATTACACTTGGCCTGGGTAGAAACAGGCATAGACCTTGCTGTGAAGAGTGAAAGAGACTCTACCAAAGGTAAGCCCCAAGATGAAGTGGAAGGCAACAAATAAAGTGTTGTGCCTTAGTGAAACCAGCTACACTCCCAGGGGTGTGTCAAAGTCAGATGCTGATAACTCTCTGGAGAAGTGCCAGGACACAAGTAGTGGATTTCAAGTACTAGGTACAAGGACAAGGAGTAGGTGTGAGGACTGTAAGGTGATTGCAAGGTAGAAGTAGCATGAGAAGAGAGAAAACAAGAAGTATGCTACTTTATAGTACAACTAAGAAGGTTCAAGTGGAAATAACTAAGGTAATCATGCTGATAAATGATGAGTAAAGTATCCATGTGGAAATGGATGGAAAGTGATAGAACAATTAGAAGTCAGCTGATTGAAAAATAGAAGGCCTGGGCAAAGGGCATAACAAGAGAGCAGTCTGGACAAGGCCAGAGCATGAGAAGAGCAGAATCTATTCAAAGAAGGCAAACAAGAAAGTACCTGAGGTGCAAGAAGAGCAGAAGCTAGATAAAAGGACAAGAAAAGAGAAAAGAAAAAGAAAAAGAGAAAAAGAGGAATTATAACAAACACCCCCCTTAACATTTCACCTGCCTCATTATCCCAGCTCTCCATGATAGAGGCTCCCATTGAGCCCTCTCTTATTTCTTTGTCTAGTCCTACTAATATGCAGTTTTCTTCTCCTCTTTCTTCCCTTGCCTCCAATCTTTCTTCCAGAGATTTCATAGCCTTATCCCCTGCTATCACCATCAGCCCTGCTGTTGTTGTACCCATCCCTATTCCACCTCCAGCCATTGATACTACATCTGCTGGTATACTCAGCATCAACCTTCCACTATCTGCCCATGTTCTCTGCCTGGAAGCCCCCATGCAGGACTACTCCTACAATGTTCTCACATTTGTCATGGACTCTCACCTTGCCATTCCCATTGGGTCCCACCTCAATATGTTCTCTTCCCTCTGGGCCATATACCAGATTTATATGCAGCTTTTTTATTTCCCCTCCTCACCACCACTTTTGCTCACATTCCTCATGCCCAGATCTCCCTCACACAGTTATCATATTCATTCATTGGGAACTCCTCTTCAACATTGAAATCTTAGCCTATCAGTTGGAGTTTGGTGAATTTCTTACTGATCTCAACCACTATATGCAAGAGCTTACCACCATTCACAGTTACACACTGTCCATATCCTCAGCATCCTCCTCTCCCCTCAATGATAATGAACTGGCTGCTCTTGAACATGCTAAAGCCTGGTGGACAGGCCTGCATGGTAATGGCCACCTTCCCTTATCTTACCCTCACTTTCACAAGTTGTGCTTTTACTGCCACTACTTGGGGCACATTCACATCAACTGCCCATCCTATCAATGCCCCTACTGCTTCTGCTGGCACTCTGGCTATACACAAGCTCACTGCCCTGCTCAGTGCCATGTTACTGACCCCCTTGTCTCCTTCTTGGCATTCTTCTCCTCCTAAGGCTCCTCCCATAACTCTTCCTGCAGGTTCTCTTATTTCTTCCAATGCTTCCATGGCTCTTGCCACTCTTAGGGATCCTACTATCACCCTCCTGCAACTCTCTTACCCCCTTTACCTTCTTATTACACTGATAATAACTTCTGCAATGACATTATCAATAAGGTTGGCTGGGCCAACATTACCAGTTCTCTGGGCCCTTCTTACAATGCCTTTTAAGGTCTCAGAGAATCCTTTAACCCTAGCAAGGGGGTAATGTTATGATTTCTCTTTTCTTTTCTCTTTTTCCTTTATCTCATGTCTTAGCTTCTGCTCTTCACACACCATGGGTGCTTTCTTGTTCATGTTTCACATTAGAGTTCTGCTCTTCTTGCATCCTAGCCCAGCCTAGGCTGCTCTCTTGTTGCACCCTTTGCCCAGGTATTCTATCTTTTAATCAGCTGACTCATAATCATTCCATCTCTTTCCATTCATTTTCATATGGATAGTTTACTCATTATTCATCAGCATGATTATGGTAGTTGCCTCTGCTCAAACTCTATTCATTGTACTATAAAGTGGCATACTTCCTGTCTTCTCTCTCTTTATACTACTTCTACCTTGCAATTCCTTGCATACTCCTGTCCTTATACCTAGGATCTGGAATCCATCCTTAATCTATCCTGGCAGTCTCCAGTTTAAAGCCTCAGTCATTCTAGCATCTGACTTTGGCACAACCCCATGTTTGTTGCTGGTTCTTGAGGTGCAACATCATTTGTTGCCTATCCACTTGTCTCAAGGCTTACATCTTGTAGAGTCTCTTATTCATCTTTTACCAGCAAGATCTATGTTAGTCTCTATCCAGGCCTAGTGTAACAGTTAGCAGCAGTTCAGCATCAAGAGGGCACCTCAATATCAAGCTTCTGGATTGGCCTGCTCAATCTCCAGACCTTAATCCTATTAAACACACTTGGGGTCATTTGGAAAGATGTCTTTCAGGCTATAAGAGAATATCTACAGGAGTTCATCAATTATGAAATAGGGTAATGGTAGAGTAGGAAAGGATTTCTGTGAAGAAGTGTCAAAAATGGATAGAAAACATGTCTAGAAGGATTCAAGCAGTTATCAAGGCCAAGGGAGGTCATACCAGGTACTAAATACCATATTCTATTTAAAGTCAAAAAGCTGACCCAATGAGTTGTCATTTTGATATGGTTGCCATGTTACCAAAACATAATCAAATGCTTTGATTATTGGACCAATAGAAAGCCAAGAGCAAGTACTGTATTTCATACACTCATAGCCTAGCATAATAATTAGTAGTTATTGATAGCCATTACATTTAGTGCAAAACATGCAAATATTGGGACAGTTTTTTGAGCCACTATATGTGCACCTCAGTCTGTTGATTAACTACATAGCTAAGGTAAGCCACTTTCTTACTATACTCTCTATTTATCTAATCTGACTGTACCTTAGTGTGTTCTGTTGAAATATAAACAATTATGCATATACAGTAAGCAACAAAACTATTGCAATATTTAACCTTAATGCAGTGTATGAAGTATACCACAATCACATGTGGGAATTTCACTTAGCTTTGGTGAGATTAAATATAGTAGTCACTCTCGACTACAAATCATCTCCCTAAGTCATGTGATTAAATTCACAGGCTCATGAGATATACTCCAATTAATCATGGATACTTATTGAAATAGTTTTGTTGCCAATATAAAAATATGTGAAATTGACATATTTTGTGATGTTCTTACACAATCTATTGGTCATGTGATGTACACAAAGACTTCAGTGGTACAAACAAACCACAATATCACTTTATTTCCTCTACCACCATCATAAAATTCCTTTTTACTAAGCAAATTACTTATGCATCTGTACTCTGCTAAATGATAATTTACAATGAAATCAAATGAAGAACTTACCAGTTGCAGCTCAAGATATCCCACACAGGTCCAAGAGCACATGTGAAACCACCTCTTATGCCCTTCCTATTAAAGGGGTGCTGTGCAGAGGTTAAGTGGAACTATGAGAATCTCAGTAGACATCAAGAATGGTACAAAGTGTACGCTCTATGCTTATGTAATATTGCAATCAATAGCAGTATAAAGCGACCTGGTCAAGTTTTCAACACTTCCGCTGGAGCTGCAGATAACGGAAGACAGTCCGGCTTGTTGAAACCGCAGGAAACTGCAGGATAGTTGTAGTCACTGTATATTAGGTAGGTAAGTAAATACTGACCTGCAGGATACTTGTAGTCACTAAGTATCCTAGGGTAACTAATGGTCCGATAAGCTATTAGCTTATGTAAGCTATAGAGCGTATCAAACAATTCCAACACGGCTTACCACAGTTCAGGAATACTAGACGCATGGAGGAAGCCACATCGCAGGTGCCGCGTTGATGTCGAGCTCGACAGCCACTGATCAGCCTCTGTTCAGATTTGCCAATGACCGCATCAAGTAGTTTCGGACATGCATTCATGCATAGCCTCCCACTGTTGATCAATCACTTTTCGATGGTGCTCACTTCGGCTTGGAAGTAGATAGAGAATTCCGAGTGAGAGATCCCGGGCTCTGACCTCAAAGGCCAGGTTCTTGGAGAGCTAACGTGGACAAAAAAGAAAAAGGGATTAAAGATTTAGTGAACGGTTGATTGAGCTGGACGCCAGCAGGCTGCAGGGTTGGTGCATATTGTGTGTAGGTTTTTAAAGGATCTCCCCCACACTATGTCACAGCCCTCATCGACAGTGCTCGTTCGTTGGCTATCCTCTGACATTTGAATTTGGAAACTTCAAAACCTGCCTACGAACCGGTAAAAACCATTAAAACAAGCAGATAAGTAATTCGTATAACATTGCGAGGTGGCATAGCAGTTGTCAGTTCATGTTGTGCAGGACCCAGGAGACCAGATAAGCTCGAGTTGTGAGGACAGACAGTATTGAATAACGTGCTCATACTGTGAGCACAAAGATGCAGTAGCCTTACATGTGGGTTACAGTAACAAAGCCAACAATACAAATAGTATCGTTAACTGTTTGAAACCCTACACACAGACACATACAAGGGACGGTCCGCCTATGTTAATGGTCCTCCGAAGCTGAAGCGCTGATCTCCCAGCAAATGGATTCTAAGGTGTCCATGAGTGAGACAACAGTCACACCTGGGAGGTCTATGTGTTGTTCATGTCATCGACATGGAAATTTACTCTTGCGTCTTCGTGTTGTTCCCAGTACCTGCGCCCACGTACGGCCTGTGGTCTAGGCTCGAGCGGTTCCGCTGCCGATGCCACGAGGAGGTGGATTGGATCCGACGCATCGAATGTATTCATTGCCGAACGAGGCACTACCAACCGGCCCAATCCACCGTTTTGCAGGTTGTTATGCCCATTTCCTGAATCCCATCTTTCCTCTCGTCTCTTCGATTGTTGAAGTTCGTAAAAGGCAAATGCAGCTGCCCCAAAGGTCATGAACGCAGCCAGAGTGATCGGTATCAGCGAATAGTCCCGTCCTCCCCCATGGAAAACCCAACCCATAGTAGAGACCAACTGCATTCCACTGATAGGTATCTGCGTGGACGTAACATTCTGCGGATTTGCTGTGTATCCAGAACGAAGTGCCTTCGTGCAACAAACCATCAGGATAACTCAAAGCGGGTACTGAACGTAGAGAGATTACACTCACAGTCCCCATAAGTTCAATTGATCCCTTCCAATACTCTTGCTGAGAACAACGTCAGACTGTGATTCGTAGCCATCTATTCAGTGTAAGACTCACCAGGATCCTTTGGTGACCCTGGACCGGCACCTCTGAAAAGGATCCAAAAGTCGACAGAGACAAAAGCAAATTCCCCAGAGAATTCACCCTCGCATTCTGAAACCCCCACTCGCCCTGTTGGATGAAAAGTGACAACCAATAGTTTAGATTGCTTTGGTACGCAATCGTCGTAGTGTTCTGAGCAATTATGTTGACGAGCTGATCGGCATATGTGACGGACGACCGGGTCAGGAGGGGAACTATCTCGCATATCGTTGGGGGCAATGAATCATACTTTCCAGCTCCAGCATGGTAGACAACTGACAAGAGTTTTCAACAACTAATCCGTCACAGCAATGTGGAATGCTCACTCACCAATCCTCTGGGCATCCAGTGCATCCTGCCACGAAAATGGACAGGCGACAGACCCAAGGAAATTGCTATTGTCAAGACTCACTGCTGCAGTGGACGCAGTCATCCCAACTTCACCAATGTCTATCGGGTAATTCCGTCAGTCGACCTATGTATCTGACCTAACATAACATACCTCGATTGCAGCTCATCCGTGGTAAAGTGGTATTGGAGACCGCGTCGATCCCGCTCACATTCCCACTCATGTCAATGGTCGCAGACACAGGTATGTTTTGTACTTCGATCGGGTACCAATCTGCGGGGTTTGTGTAATTGTAGCATGAGACGTTTGCTGTCAACCCTTGTTGGGTGACATTATAGGTCGAAGACAATCCGATGAGACCGGAGCTGGACCTCAGAACTGCGGGAAAAACTCCACTACCGAAAGAAGCAGGAGTCCCAGACGCCGATGTCGCGGTCATATTCGCAGTCCCACCATATCCTAGCACTGCCGGGAGAATTCCACCTGATCGTAGCATTTATCATCTGCAACACGCTAAGATTGGCCATGGGGTACATACCAGTGGATGTGTTATATGAAACATTATTAAAGTCGAGGTTGTTTTGTTGTCCAGTCGCATACACACCCGAAATAGTCGCCCCAGCAGCGAACGCATAGAATGTAAGGCTATTGGACGAAACTAACGAAATATTTGTATCAGATATGTCACCTATGAGGATGACAAGAATGAAGTACCCGGCATTGTGACTAGCGTCCCGTTGGAAAACCCAAATGTATTGTTGATGTCCCTGCCGAGAACAGCATCGAACTCTGGATTGCTGAGGTCCAGTTCCTTGCCATTCATGGGTACAAGTACCTCGATTGGGACGGGACTGAGGAAGGTGGTCCACCTATGAAAAATCCGATAAGGGTTGAGGCAAGCGTCTGCGCTTAGACATACGCAGAATTCACCAAACCAAACACAATGATAATTAACACCACAGCCGTCTGAGCGGAATATTTGGATTTGCGCTTGAAGGTGAATGACGCGTTCGCGGCTGCGACACCAATCTTGAGGTCAACCAGTGGTATAGATCTTCGGTTACCGATGTACAGCCTCAGTGCATGCTTTGCTGCTCTTGTAAAGCAGCTACAAAGACCGTCATCGAGTAGTACCCATGTGGATTGCTGAGTGGTACGTACCTCAATGTCATGGAACTTACAATAGTCGCAACGATAGTAGCAACGATAGTTGTTTCTGTGGGGTTGTGGTACGTCCACACGGCAGAGGCGTCTGGTAACGCAACAACATTTTTGACCTTGACCACGATATAGAATGCCCATGCGATACTCAGGATGAACAACTGACTGAGTACGATGCCTAGAAGGTCCTGCTCTTGGCCGAGTTCGAGTTCCATGGGGTCAGTACGGGGGTGAGAATGAAGGTATTGATTCTAGACAAGTATTCAGTGCATATCAGTGCATATTGCACGCGTTTGCAGTGCGGCGCAAATGCAGCCTTCTAATTACATCATCTCTTCATCTCAGGGATCAGCTTACTACCACCACATGATGGTTTGTGTTCGATTCGACGGTAATTCTGTCGCTCGCCGTTGCCTCATTGAAATCAGACAGATCCGGCTCGAGGTGCTACACTTCGGCTAGTCGAGAGACAGTCCGGCTTACTCCTATTCAGGTTCACCAGGCGGCCGAAAGGCGAGGAACTTCGCGAGTGTTCGGTGTGCTCGCATGATGCAAGCGTCTGTTTAGGTCCGCCCGGGCTCGTTCAATTCCTCTTGCTAGGCACCGCAGCACGAAGTGTCGGACATCTGCATTCCTGTATAGCCTCTCGCTGTTGATGAGAGGCTTCTCAGTTGGACTCCCTTTCAGCTTGTGAGAAGATCGAAAATTCCGAGGGGAGCTGGCCACCGACTCGAATGGTGGAGGCAGTCTGCACAGAGAAAACAAAAGGTAAAGAGGAGTTAATTGGTGAATGGCTGACTGATTTAGATAGGGTTATCGAGGGTAAGTGCGTGCTGCATGCCCAAACTGAGTACGGGCCTCCAAATGCCTTCCTGGGTGCTGAGTGTACCCTTCCACGCAGCTCATCTGCGGCACCATGTGAATACACAAAGCCACCTGACTGGCCGTGTTTGACTTCTCGGAAGCACCACTGATCGCGTGCATCGACGACTCCCTCCGGTCCACAAGGTTCCTCAATACCCGCTTATTTCGACTTGAATGGTCGCCTTCAGAGCCCAACGTGTTTGGCGCTTGGACCCACGCCGGAGAGTTGTCATATGTAGGAGACCCTAAAAACTTGCCTTAATCGATTACGTGGCTGCTATACGCTGTCTAGAACCGGGCTTTGGGATCACATGTCTCATCATTGAGCTCTAGTTACTCATTACTTTCTTGGCGCGAGAATGTCCTGCAAGAACAGACACCAGTAGACAATAAATAGAGTCTTCCTGCAGTGTGACCCGTTGTGACGCCATGTTTACTGCAATTACGATAGTAAAAGAATTTTTTATTTTATAAAAATCAAGGGCGTACAAATACATTACAGTTTTACATCCCGACTACCGAAATCACAACGATATGATTAGCTGCACGAAACTCTGCACTCGATCACACTCTAGACGGTCTTCTAGTATCAGGAGTTCAACAAGTAAATGCCAAAGAAATCCATAAATAAGACAACAACAATTTGACCCGATCTAGGAGATCTATATCCTGCTCATGTCATCCAGTTGGATGTTTACCCTCTCGTTCTCGTGTTGTTCCCAGTACCTGCTCCCATGTGCGGTCGGCAACGTGGGGCTCTGTTGTTGCGCTGCCGATGCCACGATGAGGTGGATTGGATCCGACGCGTCGAATGTCTTGATTGCCGAACGAGGCACTACCAGTCGACTCAATTGACCTTTCTGCGGGTCGTCCTCTGCAGTTCTTGAATTCTGTCTTCCCTGCCGCTTTTCGGATCGGTAAATTTCGTAAAAGGCATATGCGGCCGCCCCAAAGGTCATGAACGCTGCCAGAGTGATCGGTACCAGCGAGTAGCTCCGTCCTCCCCCGTGGAAAACCCATCCCATCGTGGATATGTCTTGCGTTCCACTCATAGGTATTTGCATAGAGGTGACATTCTGTGGATATGCCGCGTAGCCAGAACGAAGTGCCTTCGTGCAATAAGTCACCAGCATGTGTCATAACAGGTATTGAGTGTAGAGCGAGACTATACTCACAGATCCTAAGATTTCTATTGCGCCCTTCCAATATGCCTCCTTGAAGAAACGTCAGACAGCGGTTCGCAGTCATGTACTCAGAGCAACACTCACGAGGATCTTTTGGTGACCTTGCACTGGTGTGTCCGAGAAGAACGATACTCCGGAAGTCGTGAGAGACAAGAGTAAATTCCCCAGAGAATTCACCCTCGCGTTTTGAAATCCCCACTCTCCTTGTTGGATGAAAAGTGTCACCCAAAAGTTTAGATTGTGTTGAGAGGGAATCGCCGTTGTGCTCTGGGGCACTGTGGTGATCAATTTTTTGGCATAAGTCACGGACGACCGGGTCAGGAGGGGAACTATCTCGCATATCGTTGGGGGTAATGAAGCGTATTTACCGACTCCAGCGTGGTAGACAACTGGAAAGAGCATTCAACTGATCTGGCACAGTAACGAGGATCCCTTACTTACCAATCCTTTGGGCACCCAGTGCGTCCTGCCACCTAAATGGACAAGCGACAGACCCAAGGAAATTGCTGTTATTAAGATTCACTGCTGCAGTCGACGCAGTCATCCCAACTTCACCAATGTCTATCAAGCAGCTTCGTCAGTCGACCTGTACATTTGATCAAACATTCCATACCGCGATTGCAGCTCATCCGCGGTAACGTGGTATTGACGAACGGGACGATACCAGTTACATTCCCGCTCATGTCAATGGTCGCAGACACGGGAATATTCTGTACTTCGATCGGGTACCAAGCGGCGGGGTCTGTGTAATTGTAGCACGAGACATTTGCTGTCAAGCCTTGTTGGATAACATTGTAGGTCGAAGATAACCCGACGAGACCAGAACTAGGTTTCAGAATCGCTGTGTAAGAACCACTGCTGAAGGAGGCAGGAGTCCCAGACGTCGATGTCGATGTCGTATTTGCGATGCCACCATATCCCAACACTGCTGGAAGGATCCCACCTGAATGTAACATTTATCATCTGCAATACGCTGAGATTGGCTTCCAGCACGCACCGGTGGACATGTTGTATGAGACGCTATTAAAGTTGAGACTGTTTGGTTGTCCAGTCGCATACACACCTGCAATCGTTGAGCCAGCGGCGAAGGCATAGGAAGTAAGGGCATTGGACGTAACTAATGGGATATACGCATCAGATGTTTCATCTTTGGGGAGGACGCGAATGAAGTACCCGGCATTGTGACTAGGGCCCCATTGGAAAATCCGAATGTGTTGTTCATATCCCCGCCAAGAACGGCATCGAATGCTGGATTACCGAGGTCCAGTTCCTTGCCATTCATAGATACGAGCACATCGATTAGGACGGGACTGAGGAACGTGGTCCAGCTGTGAAAGGTCCCGGTAAGGTTTGTTAAAGGCGGCGAGAGTCTGCGGTTGAACATACGCGGAGTTTACCAAACCAAACACCGTAGCAATGATGAAAGCCACAGCCGTCTGGCCGAGATATCTGGATTTGCTCCTGAAGATGAATGAGGCACTCGCGGCTGCGACGCCTATTCTGAGGTCGGCCAGTGATATAGATCTCCGGTTACCGATGTACTGTCTTAGTGCATGCTTCGCCGCTCTTGTAAAGCAGCTACAAAGACCATCATCGAGTAGTATCCATCTGGATCGTCGAGTGGCGCGTACCTCACTGTCATGGAACTCACGATAGTCGCGATAATGGTAACAACGACAGTTGTTTCCGTGGGGTTATTGTACACCCACACGGCAGAGCCATCTGGCAGGGGAATGGTGTCTTTGATCTTGACCGCAATATAGAACGCCCATGCGATACTCAGGATGAATAGTTGAGTGAGTACGATGCCGAGAAGGTCATGCTTTGGGTCGAGTTCCATGGGTCGGGTGCAGTGGTGGGGGAGAGCAGTGTGTTCAGCTAAGTACTTACCGTATATACAACACGCGTTTGCGGTGTGCAGGCATGCTGTGAAAACACTGGGGCAACGTAAATTCGGTTGCCAATTACATTCTGCCGCACATCAGGGGATCAGTTCGGTACATGCCCAAGTACATTTCATTCCACTGAATGAGATGTCTATCACCACATTACCGCGTTGAAGTCGGATGGAATACCAGTTGCGGGTCGAGACATCCCATGCACTTCCAAGAAGTGCGTGTTACACTATTTTCGTCAGATGGTGCAAATAACGAAAGGTGACTCGGCTTATCATTCACGTTTCCTAGACGTACAAGGGGACGTGGATAATTTCGTCAGTACGCTCTCAGCGCTCGCAGAGTTCGTACATTTCGGCTCGGATCTCGCGGCGCCCGTATAATGTCCACTAGCCGCTGGCGCCTGTTTAACGTTTGACGCTCAACGTTGAGCTAGAACGTTCAGACCCTTGCTTCTCGGCAGTGACCGTAGCGTGTTGGGCACTAACGTATAGCCCTGCGCTGCTTGTGCATTCCGATTCTAGAAATGAAGAAAATGGAAGACTGTGATGAGTGTTCCGGAAATCTTGATCGTTGACGTGGAGGGTGGACCCGTCTAGCGCCAGTGTGCAGACCGGCATGTGGTCGGTCGGATTGTACCGCGGGGCTGGTACACACTACACGGGCGTGTCTGAACGCAAGGGTCCATCGACAAACCAATTCCTGTGGATCGCATACTAACCATATCTGGGACTGGAGGGCCAACGTGATTGTACTGGACAACTGGATACTGTACGCAATATTCGAACGTCTCTTTCAGTTCCGTATTAGCTTATTGTTTCGTATATTTATGTGATGTGTTCCCAGTCATTCTAAATAACATCGTCCCGCTTTCCCTCTCATCGTCTGTCGTCCACTGGTACATAGTCTCAAACAACGCATTATCCTCTGATGCCTTGTCTCTCATAGGTCGTGTCTGTATGGACCCGGATGTGGGTACGTCGGTCGCCAAGAGCACTTGGTGGACGTGTCAAGTCTCGTCCTGCCCGCATCGTGACCACCTTAATCCGTAATGGTGATTTTCCAACTGTGCTTGGCTCAGACGTTTCGACTCACGGAAAAGGAGCTTCAAAGCGACGACAGCTGCAAGACGCTTCCCCCAGAAATAGCGGCACCAATAACGAAGATGGTAATATCCAACGTTCATCCATACAATGGCGCCTACCAAATTGTACAGAAACCAAATTGAACACCGGGCCCTGCCTACATACGTTCCTATATTCTCGCCTTCCACTCACCCAAAACACCGATGATCAACGTCTTTATCGCATACTTCAGTACCATCAAGGGGACAGACGTGTCCATCAATCATTGCTAGATCAGGGTTATTGGGCGACAGCACCATACTGCAACGGCGTCGAATGGTGTAGTAACAACCCCGTATCCTTCACGCCGCCGTTGGGGTGCTGCTGAGGTTGTTGGGCATAGTATTGAAGCTGATGCTGCTGGATCTGTTGTTGGACATGTTGCGGAGTTTGTGGAGCAAGCGGGGAATGCGGTATGTGGCCACCCGGGAGTGGGGAAGAGGCTAAAAAGGGGGTACACTCGCGCGAGGTGGCGTGGGCCACACTGCGTTCGCGTTCAACGATGCTGTCGATATAAGTACGTGAGTAGGTGTCGACATGGCCAGGTGGGGATAGGAGAAAAGATGTAGAGAGAAGAAGGAATACGCACCCCCGCATCATAGCTGCGTTCGTCAGCCGCTTTGCATGGCGTTTACTTTGATTGTCCTCATACTGATCCGTCTCGTCGACAATCTCTTCTGATATGATCTCCTGTTCAGATCACCAATGAGACCCCGTCGCATCGCATCAAGTCGTGAGTACAATGGCAAAAATCGCGCGACGTTACGACACCGCCACTGACCTCTATGATGTCTACATGTTCGATCAGTGAAGAGACCAAGACGGCAAATGAGGCGATGGAGCATGGCACTGACAAACAAACATACCCTCAAGAGTGATCACACCGATAGCTCCACCGGCGAGTCCAGGCGTCCGGCTCACTAGCAATAAATGCGCACGCCCAGTTTGACTTGTATGGGGAGACTAGTGTGAGAGGCAGAACAGCTTCGGACCGAGTGACACTGACGTACAAATAATCTAACGCATGAAAGCAATTGATGGATGGGTGTGCTTCGGGCAAAATTGAGAGTTTGAAATAGGATACAGGGAGCGCTTTCGCGGGGTCGTACGCGAGAAGCTATACCAGACAAGGCGTGAGCACCTACAAGGGGCACAAAATCAATGACAACCTTCTTGACGAGCAGTAGTCCTTGAAATGCCAGTGGATTGCCTGGTTCGTGTACGGGTAGACGCGAATAGCCGCTGTTGAGTCTATCGAGCGATTATATAATCAGAGGAATGGTCATCTCTGCGGGGACCAAACGTGCATAGTATCTACGGTAGGGTAATCCAAGATCGTATCTGCAGAGAGTGTCACGACATCCTGATATCAAGTGCTCGTTTAGTGAAGCGATAAGACTACACAATAGCGCGGGCGCACTCTGATGGGGGTCATGATCGTTTCTACGTTCTTCGTATTGAGTTCAAGGACGCCGTTGAGGATGCTGATCTCGTCATCGCGGAGGGGCTCCTCGCCAGTGCGATGGAACTGGAGGAAAGACTTGAGCTCCGCCTTCTTGTACGTGTGCGCCTCGTTCGTGCCAAGGACGTAATCTAGAAGCTTGGCGATGGGCCACGCAATTGGTGCTGGTGCGGTGAATACATTGCATATCGAGATATGCTTGGCGGGGAAATGAAAGCAACACACCAAACAAGTACATGAGACAGAGAACAAAGGGGGCACAACGAGCGCCGATCGCGAGGCCATATCTCACACTGATTGCTTGTGGAATGATCCTAGTATAGGGTTCAGGGACACAACCACTGCAGGAGGGGAAGTGACGTACTCGCTGTGAGGTGAAGCGGAGTTGTCAAAGTGAGATGAGAACGCGGAAAAATGGTGGCCACACATACCCAAAGATGACTGATGGGAATCAACGGATGAGGGGGTGGGAACCAGTGGGAAAATGTGTAAGACGTACCGATTGCAGTAGTAGAGATGGCAACGGCGGCAACACCACCACCAATCTGGGGGGTTCAGTTTCAGGTGAAGTCCGAGGAGGTAATG
The DNA here is from genome assembly GCA_038089275.1 of Pulveroboletus cf. rosaemariae. NCBI lineage: Eukaryota > Fungi > Basidiomycota > Agaricomycetes > Boletales > Boletaceae > Pulveroboletus > Pulveroboletus cf. rosaemariae. The sequence goes on from JBBPKN010000055.1 coordinate 29,992, forward strand.
GCCAAGGTGCGTACAGCGCCGTCCAAGAAGATGGGTAAACTTTCGTTGATGATCTGAAACTAGGGGTAAAAAAAAGGAGAGACGATAAGCAGGACATGTACGAACGACGTTGGCTAGGAGAAGGACCTGTGGCAAGTGTTTAGCAAAAAGGAGCAAGAGAGGGACGCGAGAGGACTGACGACGAGAATCCAATGGCGGCCTTTCCTCATAAGATTCAAGACTAGGAGAATGGAGGAGAGAGGGGCAAGATAAATGGACTTGACATACCTTTTTGCGCGTTTTTCCTTTCGACCATGTCTTCCGAGGAGGTTGCAAGGACTCGAAGGTGAAGTTCGTCGAGGCCCATGAGCCCGAGAGTAAGGCTGACCGGGGTGAGAAAGTATCAGTTGTAGAAGGACGTGCATACCCAGCAAAGACACCGCCGGCGAGGACGAGGGCGACACTGATGGTTGTTTTGCCCCAGAATTCGGGTGACCCGAACTCCTCCTCTGCGACTTTGGGTGGTTCATGGTGTAGGAGGTGGAGGTGGGAATGGATCATCGAGGGTCGCGTCATAATAGGGACAGAACCCTATTATATATAAATATCTGCTTTTTGCAATCGACGGGCAGGTTTGAAATGTCGTCAGGGTGCAACTTGGTTTAGATCGGACCGCGAGCACTACGCCATTGCGAGGTCGCCAGTACTGCGATATACAACTCAACGGCGTACTCCCCCTTGAGAAGGCCTTGGCCCTTCGCAGCCACTGCCTAATTTCTGCATTCGTGCCCTGCAACGACAAACAAGGCAAAAATCCAAACCTGGCGAACGCTGAGAAAATATGTGGCTGTGCTAGTGGCACAATTCAAGCGGAGATTCGAGTTATGTTTCCCAATGTGTTGCCGAGCGACCAAGTCTTGACGGAGTTTTACCAGCCAGAACCATTTATTAGATAGACCAGGAAATACCATTTTGTTGCCGGGCAACCAAATATTAAGCAAGTTGTTGCTTACAGGTTCATCTAATCTAATATGTAATCTAATATGATTCTGATACTGCAATCTGAATTCTTTGCTATATGTTAAGATGTTCACTAGTGGTTGGCTGTGAGCAGAAGTAGTTATGTGGCTGTGCAGTGTGGGCAAAGATGCATAGTACCATCTGATTGCAATCTAGGGATTGAGTATTAGCTACATGAGTGGGCTGGAAAGCCTTGTATAAAGCTGGTTATAGCATAACACTGAAAGATTATGTTATAGTTCGCTTTTTTCATTTTCTGATCACGTGATCTTATCTTATCTTTTATCTTATCTAGGCACGTGATGGGTCACATGACAGGTCTAGACCCAGGGCATAGGGTTAGCCTCATGTCTTCAGTCTTGTTTTCATTTCTGTCTTTCTTCCATTTTAGAAGCATCACTTTTTTTCAGCTATTGGCTATTCTCATGAATGCTTCTCTTTCATTTGATGGTGCCTCAGGGTCTGTGGGAGTATTCCCATCAGGGTCCTGGTCTGTGCACATTTCTGTACTATATAAATACTGTAGCATTAGCATGTCTCAAGCCCTAGTCTTAAGTACTTGTATTTTTACTGCAGGTGGCCTCACTAGTGGCTTCTTTTCCATGTCATCACTATTATCTTTTGCTTTGCCCTTGTTTGGGTTTGTTTGTCTCATTGCTTATCAATTGAAATTGATAATGCAACAGATTATGACAGTAAGGTCAGGTAAGGTAATTTCATTGGAGGAAAATACTACCCTTTGAGAAATTGTTAAAAAGCAGTAAATAAAAGAAGCAAGGAAACATATAAGATACAGTAAGCAACAAAACTATTGCAATATTTAACCTTAATGCAAGTATGACATGTATTACACTCCCATGAGGGAATTTCACTTAGCTTTGGTGAGACCAAATACAATAACTGAAAAAACTATTGTGATATTTAATCTCAATCCAGTGTGGGAAGTATACTGCAATAACATGAGGGAATTTCACTTAGCAATGGAAAGACAAATTATTGTACATACTCTTGGCTACATAATCACTTCCTAGGTCATGTGATTCTGTTTAGGGGCTGCTGAGATATAGCCATTACAAAATAGTTACCTTATTATAACAGTTCTTTCACTTTTGATATTTAAATGTTATTAGTACTTGATATGGCCTTTTTATCCCACTTCACCTGAATTCTCTTTTATAACTCCACTATTTTACTAGAATGATTTTTATGCTCTATAAGTCTTTTTTTCATATATTTTCATAGATATTCAATAGAGTTAGGATCAGGAGACTGGATAGGCCATATCTGCTATGGTTTTCACACCTTTGGCCTACTCTTTTGGCCAACTTCTTCTATGGGTAATTTTAGAAGCCTCTGCTTTAGATTTGATCTTCTTTCTTTTATTCTTAATTATCTTTAGTATTATAGTCCATTCTAGTATAGCTACTGTGTATTGGCTTGTGTACAGTAGTTATAATAGGGTATCTAGATAAGTCAAGTCTTCTTTAGACTTAACCACTTGTAAAATAGCCTTTTTTGACTTTTTAGAGTAATTCCTCCTGTTTTAAACATTTCTGAGTTCTTTCCCCTTCTTCCCTAGTCTGGTTTAGGGGTTAGGAGTGTGTTCCACTCTTGTCTTCTGTCTCATTGCTCTTATTATTAGTCAAGATTGTAACACTTAATCAAGTCTCTCTATTATTTCCCTTGAAACACAGACCTTTTTCAGAGAAGGAAAGCACTAAGAAGTGATTAAGTTTCAGACATTACTGAGTTCTAGACAACTTCTTTCATATTCACACAACTGAAAAGCTCCATGAATAAGTTATGTTATCCCTAGCTGCCTTTTTTCTAACTTTGCCTCTATTTTTACCTATTATTTTTCTTGGATAGCATGTATTATACACTGTAGTTACTGTTATGCACCAGCACTACTTAGCTAAGGGTTATTTTTCATTTTTACCACAAGCTAAGTATCATTTCCTATTTAAATCTCTTTAGCCTCTTTCACTTCTTTTATTTTATTTTATTTTATTTTATCTTCTTCTATCTTATTATATTTTTATGTTATGTATTCTGGTTTAGCCTGGTCTAGCCTTTTACCTCATTGTAGTATAGCCTTCTATGATATCATAATCTAGCCCTCTGATGTCATACCTCATTGTTATCATGCTTTCTCCTTATTGCCTTCTTCTATTGATTTCTATTTAGTTTTTCTTTGCCCTATTTCCTTATTTAGCTTTGTTCTCTGTATACTAGCTACCTTATGCACTCCTTATGACCTGGTCCATGCATAGTAGGTAGCAATATATAAAGAAGGGCAAGAGTATAAACTGGTTCCCCAGTTTAGAGCACTTGTTTCCTTATTTTCTTGTTATCTTGGTTTCTGTTCTCTAGTGCTCTCTAGGCTGCCATTTCTTTGTTTCCTTTAGTATGGGCACTTCCCAAGGTTGTTCCCTTTGGTTTTAGTCAGAACCCATAACAGTTACTGCCTCTGTAATAACAAAAGTGAAGTGCAACCAACTGTTGTGCCCTAAATCTAAATCTAAAAGAAAAAGGGAAAGAATAAGGATTCTAACTCTAACCCTTGACCAGGGTTCCTAGAATATCTTTCTATAATGCTTTTGTGGCTAGTAGCCCCTAACTAGGTAAGGAAAGAGAGTAGTAAACCTTTACAAGGATATAAAAGAATAAATCTTATCAAGGCCTAAAAGAGTGACTTTCTAGGGATTACTTGTGAAAGCCTAATCTAGAGCTCAAGTGACTAAGACTGGGGAAACCAGTCCTTGCCCCTCTTGCCCTTTATATATTCCAGAGACTGGCATATAGACCAGGTAATCTACATGGACCAGTATAGAAACTCTGACTAGAAAGGAAAGAGGGCATAGGGTATAAGTAATAAATGTCAAACTATTTGCAGTAAGCCATAAGGTAATAAAAATGAAAGAGAAGAGAAGAGTGCAGGATCTACCATGCAGCAACAATAAGAATGGGGATTTCAGCCACAGATAAGATTCAATTTTAAAATCTGCCATAGATGAATCTAAGATTAGATCCAGATTCAGATGAGATCTAGATAGATCTATGGAGATTAGTTCTAAGAGCCTTTCCAGGGAAGATCCTGGGATGATTTATATCATATGCTATTATATAACTTCCTGCCAGATATACTCTAAAGTAAAGGAGAAACCTTAGATTAGGGTTTTACATTAGGGGTTTCTTGTGCACAATCACATGAGATCACATGACCAGTTCTGGTGCTAGAGTGTCACTTTGTAACAAAAAGAGCAACTAAGAACATACTGCTAAATATGCAAGGCCATAAATTATCTTTTCAAAGCCTATTCTGCTTGCTACACTATGGATAGCATGGCTATATTCAGAGAAACTGCTTAGAGAAGATTCACTATTACCAGTGTCATCAAAATGGTTACATTGAAATTAATTGCCCAAAGTATTCTGGCCTGTGCATCTTCAAGCCAGTTTTTAAGCCACAATCAAAGAATGCTGCCCCAGCAGTAATATAAGATTGGATGGCCTTTACACCACCAAGGCAATTATTTTTTGCAGCTTCTTCTTTCCAGCAGCCTTCCACTGTGGAAGAACTGGTTAATAAGCTTATGTCAGCACTTGTCCATTTGACCAAGTATATCAAGGAGCTTGAAGATAAGCTCTCAGAGATTATATCTGCAAGGTCAGACAGTATCAGTTCCTATGTTTTCCCTTTACAAATTGCCATGAAAGAGCCTACACTGGCTTTAAGAATGGAAATGCTGAAGAAGAGGGCCATAAAGAGCAAGACATTAGCCCAATATCCTAAGCTACCTAAACTTTGTCTCTAGCCCACTCTGTGCCATAAAGACCTCAAATTCTACAAGTCTGCTTATGATTCTACACCAGACTACCAGTCTCAAAAAGAGTACTACCCTGAGCTACATCTGGCTTATCAACAACTGAAATGTAATTCCCAATGGCATGAGCCAGATGAGCCTGAGGGTAAATCTTCCCTGGCTAAGCAGTGGGACCATCCACATGAGGAATATTCTTTGAAACTGGATTTTATCCCCAAGCAAGTCTATTTGTCATGCTTTTTCTTACCTTTATTGGAATACTACAATAAATCAGCATAATTTATGAATAATTATCATGAGTACAATCTATTATATAATTATTCCATTGAAGAGCTGGAAGATGACCCTTTATACAACCAGTTATTTGAGAATTCCCCTTCCCCTGTCATTTTTTTTCTGATATCCTTACAAATTTATCCCACATATGAAGATTTATATAACAACTATGCAGATAATAACCATGAGTATAACCCAGTATATGACTATCCCATAGAAGAATCCAAGTATAATCCCTCATATGACCTTTCTACATGCCAGATTACAATGAAGAAATATCTAGTCAGTACCAGAAGAATAATGCCATGGTAATATATTGACAATCTATTTTAGAAATATCTAATGGCCCTTCAATAGCAATGCAACATAGTTAATTCTGCCCATTAGTTAACTACATGCAGGAAATTATGTTGCTCACACAGATTGCTGTTGCAATGCTCAAATACCAACAGATGCATTCACTGGTTAACCCCTTTCAAATCCTGCTGCCAGACTCTCCTTGCTTACTCTTGCCATTAAGCACCATCTGTGCTATTCTCCCCCCTTTTCCTTCTCTTCTGCCCCACCAGGCCATGTCTGTCTTCCCAGAATCTGAGCACTGTTATATGCACCAAATCAAGAATGAGCAGTTTGCTTATAACCAGCAGGATGAAATTAACAAAATCTGATGTAATGACTACTCATGTACTCCTTGCAGCATTGCTGCTAGCTATGCTAACTATTGGGCCTTTCAAATAAATACAATCATCTGTCACTGGAAATTCATGTTTCCTTCTGAGAAGCCACTGAAGTGCAAGATCTTATGTACTCTTCTGCTGACAAGGAAAGTATATAAGAAAGAGGACTTATTCTAACTTTAATCCCATCTTGAAGTGGTTTTTTTCTACTGCTGGACTATGGGCTTTTTTACTAGTGGCTCTAACTAGTGTTATATCCCATACCTCTGACCCAATTCTAACCTTATCCCAATCCAGCTTATGATAGGTCATTATATCTAGTAAGCTACTCTAGCCCTCTGACTTCCCTTTAGGCAACTCTGGCCCTCTGTTACCATTCCAGTCTGCTCCAGCTACACATGTATACTTCCCACCCCTCAGCATTATATGCTCCCCTGGGCTTCTGCTCCCACTCTGCCCCATTCTGTTTTTAGTCTATCTCTGCTCCAGTTAAGTACTACTCTAGTTCCACTTTGTCATTTTTGGACCATTCTGGTATAACTCCATTACTGTTCCCACTCTTAGTTACTGTTACCATCATTGTTACTATTACTATTCCATTCCTGTTCCTTGCTTCCCCTTGTTTCATCCTGTTATCCTTCAGTTTCAGTCTGACATAATTGGACATTGTCTTCCCTGAAATCTTCATTTGTTTCTTAGACATTTAGACATCTGCTTTACTTCTGAGTTTGCACCTGTCTCACTTTGTTACACTCCTAGATAGTTCTGCCTCTCTGAGATATAAGTACTGTAGTTTTGTATCTTGTACCTTAGTATGAATATCAACAAAAACACCCCCTTGTCTTTGTCCTCACTCTGCTCAAGCCCTTGGGCTTACTCTGACCCTCTGGGTTACTCTGAAGTACCTCTGAGGCCAAGCAATATCCTTGAAAGAGTCACAAGGTCATATTCCCATGACTAGGCTTGACTCTCCTCATCCTGCCTGTCCCTTCTGTTGAGCATAGAGATAGCCTTCTTACTTATCTCCAATATCTATGTAAATTGGGACACTGGAAAGTGCAAGGGCACATCATATAAGGTACAGCTGAGTCCTGTTTGATCATTGAAACCCTTTCTAGATTCCTTTGGAGCCCTCCAGAGCCCTCTGGAGTTATAACCTTTCTTCAGTGTCAAGGGTTTCATTCAGAAAGAAATTGATTTTAAAAGTATTCCCATACCGGTATAGGTTTTAACAGTATCTCCTATTGGAAACTGTTTTAACAACTAGGTAATAAGAAAGAGGATGAGCCTATCATGACTGTAAAGGAACATGGCCTCAGCCAAGGCTAAGGGGGAATCCTTGGCATACACTTGTGAAAGCTAGACTAGAGCTCAAGTGGCTAAGACTGGAGAATCAGTTCTAGCTACCTTGCTTCCTTATATATTGGCAAGGGAGGCTACTGACTAAGTACATGTGCTAACTAGTAGGAAAGTATCCTAAACTCTAATTAATAAGTAGGAATGGAAGCATAGAGTGAATATGAAAGAGTTCCAGCAAAGGGCAGGTGTGGATAAGGAAGAATGGAAAAAAAGCACATGTAGATAACACAAAGTCAATGGTAAGGTATTTATAAGAACAGGAATCTCTGCTACAGATAAGATCTGATCTGTAGATCTGCCATGATCCAATCTAGATCCAGATTGAACCCTATATTTTTAAGATCCATGGGGATACTGTCTTAGGCTAAACCAGGGAAGATTCTAGGAAAATTCTAATTATATAACCACTATAGGAAAGAGAAAATATAAATTTGAAAAAAGAACCATAGACTAGGGTTAGGCCAAATCAGGGGTTTCTTGTGCATAATCACATGATGTCATGTGACTACTTGGAGCACTAGAGTGTTACTTTATAACAGCCATCATATTGTGCTTTTGACTAGAAAAGCTAGATTTGCTGAAAAATTACATTTTTTTAGTTATTATTATTCCTTTATTGTGTGTTGAGTTGGGACACCTTAACCTGAAAAAGGGGTAGTTGTGGAGTTAGATAGCTGGAATATAGTAAAGAATGAGTGAAGCAAAGTAAAATAAGTTATAAGCAAGGTAATACAAAGTAATATTTTAGCACTTAGAGTAGTCACATGATCTCATGTGATTATGCACAAGGAATTCCTAATGTGAAACCCTAGCTTAGAGTTACTCCTTTATTTTCAGAGTATTTCTCACAGATAGTCATGTAACAGCATATAATCTGGATTTTTCTGAAATCTTTCCTGGGAATGCTCTAGACTCTATCTTCATGGATCTCATCTAGAACTAGAACTGGATCTTAGATTCATCTGTGGCAGAGATCCCCAGTCTCACTGTTACTGCATGATAAACCCTGTATCTTCTCTTCTCTTTTATTTCCAATTATTCTCATGGCTTACTACAGATAGTTAGTTATTCCCTTACTTACACTTTATGCCCAGTTTCCCCTTTAGTCAGAGTTCCTATACTGGTACATATAGATTACCTGGTCTGTGTGCTAGTCCCTGAAATATATACAGTGGCTTAAAAAACTGTTCCAATGTTTGCATGTTTTGCATTAAATATTATAGTATACTTTTTAATTTTTTGATCATGTGACCTTATCTTATTTTCACCATGTGGTTATCTAATCTTTTATCTTATCTAGGCACATGACAGGTGTAGACCCAGGGCATAGGGCTAGCCTCATGTTTTTAGCCTGTATTTTATTTCTGTTCTTCTTTGCTTTTTTTCCATTTTAGAAGCTTTACTTCATTTTAGCCATTGGCTATTCTCACAAATGCTTCTTTTCCATTTGATGGTGCCTCAGAGTCTGTGGGAAAATTCTTATCAGGGTCTTGGTCTGTGTACCCTTCTATACTATATAAATACTGTAGCCTTAGCATATTTCAAGCCCCAGTCTTGAGCATTTGTATCGTTTAGTGCAGGTGTTTACTTATATACTTCTTTGTTTACTCTCACTCTATTGACACTGACATCATTAAGCCCTTGATTAGGGTTAAAAAGAATATCTGTACAAAGTCCAGCACAATGCCATTATAACACTTGCTCAAGACTATATTACTAGTCAAGGGCTTGTACAGCAGAAAATGTTTCATGAGGAAAGAATATACTTGGGGGCATGAAGATCAGTTAAAAGAGTTTATTTTTGAAGTGATATTAGGATTTGAAGACAACAATCATTTCAGTGCAGATTTGATCAATTTGACAAACAAACTAGAAAGAACTTTATCACAAAGAAAGGAAGAGACCAGAAGATAGCCACTTCAGATTGTGTATATTCTCTCCATCCTTTTAAGGCACTAAAAATCCCTTTTTATGTACCACAATTAGTTGCCTGCCATGTTGAACTTTGACCCCTATGCATTATCCAGCAACAAACCAGAGTCAACCAAGCTCAGTTTAATCCTATCAGTTTCCAGCCAGCACATCCCAGATCCTGTTCCATGACCCCAATATACCCTGACCCCTTACTAGCACCCCAGCCACTCCTGGTTATTGATCCCTACACAGAGTGGGACAACTATGAGTGGGAATTCTGGAGATATGATAAGGCTCTTAATTGAAGAGTTCATCAAGATGGAAGGATTGAAGAAGATTGCTGATTCCAGGAAGTGGGGAGAAAACAAAAAGAAATGAAGAAAATGGTATGCATCTTTATTGATGTGGGTTGACAAGCAGAAGTGAAGAAACAATCAGGAGTTAATGGCAGTGGTGCTATCAAGGTTAGAAGGAAAAGCAGAAGGATTTGCTCAAATAACATTGGAAAGATTTAGGAATGCAGAAACCAAGTATAGGCTCAACTTGAAAGAAGCAAGGGAGATGCTAGGTTTGGCTGCATGGCCAGACTTTACAGAGATAATGGTGGAGTTGTGAAATTACTTCCATATTGATGAGCTTATGCATGAAGCATTGAAGAAGTTGGAAGGACTTAGGCACACTTTCTCTGTTAATGAATATCTCTGAGATTTTGAGGTATTAAGAAGAGATGTGAAAATAAGTAATGACCATGCTTTAAAGCTCATAAGAGAGCAGGTCCAATACAGGGTGTATCAGCAAGCCTGTATGAAAGGCATCAAAGAGGATTATATTCTTTTTCAGGAGTAGATTAGAACAATTGGTTGAGCTTTTAAATGAATGGCCATAGAGTGATTAGCTTGAAGGTTCACTCCTCATTACCCCCCTCCTCAATATCCTCCTACCACCACATACCAACCACAATTCACTCCACCTCAGTCTAATCAACCAAGGTTCATAGCAACAGGAACTCAGCCAGGGCATGGTACATCTATGGAAATAGATCAGCAAGCAGCAATGCAAGTCTGAATATGTTTTAAATGTGGTAAACTGGGCTACATGACTAAGGATTGTAGAAGAGAGTTTAACTCTGCAGCTTCTAGGCCATTCAATAACTTTGGCAAGAAATCCCAGCATCAGGATCAGCAACAGACACAATTACCAGCATAAGCCCAATATGTCCAGCCAGTTAGGTTTTCCAATTTCTTGCCTCCAGACAAGAATGGATGGCAAACAGCAGAACTGATCAGTATTGGGCCAGTGTATAACATGGCAGATATACAAGTTCCCTATGATATCTTGGGAGTCTATGATAGAAGCATGGGCTTATTTCCAGGATATATTTGAAACCGAGTGGAAATAGAGGGAAGCTCAGGGAAAAGTTTAAGGAAGTCAGCAAGGCTAGTGGCTACACTTCTAGTATGTAATCAATCTTCATTTTCCTCTTTGTTTTGTCTGAATAGTATGAAATGGAAGTGAGTTTCTTCCTTCTTGATGGTGTCTTAATTGAGTGTGGCTCCAGAGAATGGTGCTTAATTCCATCTAAAGAAACTGATGGACATTTATTTGCAATAGAAAGTAAGGAAAGAAAAAATCTAGCCAAACTATTTAATAGAAAAGAACAAGATGAGTTAGGAGTAAGTGTGAAGATTAATGAAGAAGTTAGGAAATGCAATGGACTCAAGATGGAATCTTGCAGTCTAACCTTTGCAATTGTGGATTCAGAGGCATTGATAATATTCATTGACCAAAAATTCATATGAAAGCATGGTTTGTAGAAGAAAGATATGCCAAAACTGTTAACCATTTACAATGCAGATGGAACTAAGGATAACATTGAAAAAATCACTCACTATGTTATTATTCATATAGCTATTAAAGAAAAGAATGGCAAGTGGCATAGAGAACAAATTAATGCCTATATATCTAGCCTAGGAACACTAGATCTGTTAATAGGATATGACTGGTTCAAATGTTATAATCCTGAAATAGATTGGGTAAAAAAGACAATTGATTTTCCTAGATATATAGAAGATTGCAATACACATTTCATATTGCAATAAGTAGCTAAAAAAGAAAGTTTGCAATTAAAGAAAAAAGTACCTAAGAAGTTATGGGAGTTTTTACCAGTGTTTTCCCCAACATGAATTTGAATGTATGCCAACAAGAAAACCCTGGGACCATGCAGTTGAGTTAAAAGAAAACTTTTTATCAAAAAAGGGTCATATCATTTCATTGTTCAATAAAGAAATGAAAGAAGTCAGGGAGTTTATGGATAAAGAAATAAAGAAAGAATACATATAATCTTTCAAATCACCTTAAACATCACCAGTTTTCTTTATCAGCAAGAAAGATAGTGGTAAAAGAATGGTAATCAATTACAGATATCTTAATGAGTACATCATTAAAAACAACTATTCTTTGCCATTGATTTCCATGCTAATCAATAGGCTTAATGGAGCAGATATGTTTACTACTTTAGATCTGTGATGGGAATATAACAGTATTTGAATAAAAGAAGGTAATGAGTGGAAAGGGACTTTCACAATCCCTATAGACACATTCTGTTATGAATAAACAGTTTGAATACACAAGAGTCACATAACCATCATGTGACTGTGAGACTCCTATGCCAGATTAAGCCAAACTCTAGGCTATGGTTAGTTTTATTTAGAGTATACCTCAACTAAAGGGTTAGCACAGGATTAGCAGCAGATCTTAGATAATGGTATTTTTCAATTGAATCTAAATGATATCTGATCTTGGATCTTAGATCTGGATTTAGATTGATGGATCTGATCTATGGCAGAGATCCAGATTATTATGGTCAGTAATTTGAATGGTGTACAAGAGATGATGAACCCTAATCAAGGGCAGTGATGTTGGTGTCAATGTTATGAGAGTAAAGCAAAAAATGTATATAAGTGAACACTATACTAAATGATACAAGTGCTTAAGACTGGGGCTTGAGATGTGCTAGAGCTATAGTATTTATATAATACAGAAAGGTGCATGAACCAAAACCCTGATGGGAATATTCCCACAGACTCTGAGGTACCATTAAATAGAAGAGAAGCACTTATGAAAATAGCCAATGGCTAAAAAGGAGCAAGGCTTTTAAAATAAAAGAACATAGAAATGAAGAACAGGCTAAAGACATAAGGCTAACTCTATGCCCTGGGTCTAGACCAGTCATGTGACCCATCATGTGCCTAGATAAGATAAAAGATTAGATAACCACATGGAAAGATAAGATAAGGTCACATGATCAAAATTTGAAAAATATGAACTATAACACAGATGGGATCTCCTTGGCCTCAAGACTAAGGTGCTATTTTCATATCCATTGACCCTGCAGTCTTTCTTTCCATACTTAGATTTCTCTTTTATTCCACACCTTTGATATGCATGGCCACTTAGTCATATCCTCTACCCTTGCTCTATGCCCAGTTACCATTCTAGTATTTATCCCAGATACACTTGATGGTCTGTGCATCACCCTAGATAGTATAAATAGGCTGCCCATGTAGCTCTTAGCTCTCCAGCTTTGAGCACTTGTTTATTTAGCCATTTAGGCATCTCAATAGATAAGCTAGTGTTTGGACTTTGCTCCTCAGGCTTAGCTACCCTGAGTACTTCCCTCTTTCAAAGTCCTGCACAATATCTAGGGTCAGGCATATATTATTCTACCTTCATATTCTTCTATTGACATTGACATTGACACTGGCACAATCCCAAGGTCCACATTGGATTAGGGTTATTGGCTCATCTGCACAAAGCACCATATCATCACTGTAACATATTCAAATCATTGGTAATATACTTTGGCATGTGCAACTCACTAAGTATATTTCAGGCTATGGTTAATGTTATATTTCATAACATATGGGAACATGTTGTTATCTACATCAATGACATCATGATCTTCACAAGAAACAAATCTTGAAATCAACATTTGGAAATTGTTGCTGAAGTGTTAGATTGTCTTTGTAACCACAACCTTTTTCTCAAATCTTCAAAGTATCACTTTGCATGAGATCAAGTGGACTACTTGGGAATGGTTGTATTTAAAAAGGGGGTACAAATGCAACTAAACAAGACCAGTGCTGTTTGTAACTGGCCCATTCCCAGGACTATTAAATAAATTCAGGCATTCTTAGGATTGGCCAACTATTATCCCCATTTTATGCCAAACTTTGCAGATATCACATGGCCTCTTAGTTCCCTAACAAAAAAAGATATAAAATTTGAATGGACCTTAGCTTGCATGGCAGCCTTTGTTTGTCTTAAAGAAATTCTTACCTCTGAATCTCTTCTTTGTTATCCTGACTCCTTCAAACCTGTTTGACTGGAAACAGATGCATCAGATGTTGCTATTGGTGCTGTTCTATCATATCAACATAAAGATGGTCTTTGGCAACCAGCAGCATATCTTTTGCATTCCTTGGATGCTACTGAATTGAATTATTCAATTTACAACAAGGAATTATTAGCTGTCATTTGTGCTCTTCATGATTGGTGACATTATTTCATTGGATGAGATTCTTTTGAGATCTGGATAGATCACAAGAATTTGAAGTACTGGAAACATCTGTAAGATCTTTCTTCTTAGCAGGCACATTGGCAAGCAACTCTTTCTGAGTTTAATTTCAAAATGGTTTATAAACTGGGATCCTCTAATGGTAGAGCAGATGCTTTATCTTATTGTCAAGATCATTTTGATGACAAACTGGAATCCAATAAACAAATCATTATGCTTTCTCCTTCTATCTTTCAATGAGCTGTTTCTTTCTCTTCTTTCTTCTTTACTCAGGTTCAACAAGCATTAGTGGATCTTCATCTTCCCTCCCCACTAGTGTTATAGTACAGAAAACAAAGTCTATTTAAATCAAAACAATCAGATTTTTGTACCCACTTCACTTTGAATACAAGCTTTAAACCTTTTCCATTCTTCTCCATTGGATGGTCACACAGGTCAAGATTGCACAAGACACCTTTTAGCTAGATTCTATTATTGGCCAGGTCTCCATAAAGATATTGCATCTTTTGCTTTCCATTGTTCTTTATGTGCTATATCCAAGGAACCTGAAGCTATTATTTCAATTCATCCTCTTTCTATGGCTTTGGTACCATGGGAAGATATTTCAGTGGATTTTATAACAGAACTTCCAGTTTCAAAGGGTTTTGATGCTATAATGGTAATAGTTGATTGTTTTTCCAAAGAAGTTGTTTTTATTCCATGTCTTTCTTCCCTTTCATTGCTTTACATGGCAGAACTTTTCAGAGATCATGTGTGGTCCAGACATGGTCTTCCTTTATATATAGTTTCTGATTGTGGTCCTCAATTTGTCTCAGAATTCACCAGACAACTTAACAAGATACTTCAAATTAAGCAGAAGATCTTTACAGTATATTATCCAAGAACAGATGATTAAACAGAATGCATAAACAGGGAATTAGAACAGTATTTAAGGAGTTTTAAAGCTAAATGGCAAGAGTAATGGGCAGATTGGCTCAAAATTGCCAAATATTATCATAATAACTTCTATTCTACCTCAATTCAAACCACTCCTTTTGAAATCACAAAAACATATCATCTGAGATTGAATTTTGAGGCACCTCCTCACACTGTTCCATCCCTCACATTCCTTCATAAAATGTTCAAATCTTTCAAGGAAGTCAAGAAAGTGTTAGAAAAAACCAAGATCAGAATAAAAGCATAAAATAAGAAGACTGTTCCTTAATATCAAAAAGGGCAGTTAGTGCTTCTTTCTACAAAAAATCTGTTGCTTCCATATCCATCAAAGAAGCTTTCCAAGAAATGAATTGGACCCTTTGAGATTTTAGAAGTTATTCCACATGCAGTTTGACACTCCACTCAATGATGCACATTCATTCAACCATTAACATTGCTCATATAAAGCCATATTTGCCATTTCTTTGAGAATAGGATATTCTTACACCTGATCCTATTATAGTCACTGAAGAAGGGCATGCAGAATATGAAGTAGATTGTATTGTTGATTTATGAGTTCAAAAGGGCAAGCTAGAATACCTGGTTTATTTGGCAGGATATGGTGATCAAGATCATACCTGGCAAAGCAAGAATGATTTAGCCAATTCTCCTGATCTAGTTGAGAAAATTCATAAGTTACACTCATTAGCTTTTCATTGACTTCTTTCTATTAATCTTGTAAATTTTCATTTGCTGTTCAAGCCCTATGAAAACCATATTAAAGCTATACCATTGAGCATGTCTTGTCTGAAATCTAAGATCTAAAAAGGGGGTAGTATTATAGTATACTTTTTAATTTTTCAATCATGTGACCTTATCTTATCTTCACCATGTGGTTATCTAATCTTTTATCTAATCTAGGCATGTGATGGGTCACATGACAGGTCTAGACCCAGGGCATAGGGTTAGCCTCATGTCTTCAGCCTATATTTCATTTCCATTCTTTTTTGCTTTTTTTTTATTTCAGAAGCTTTGCTCCATTTTAGCCAGTGGCTATTTTCACAAATGCTTTTTTTTCATTTGATGGTGCCTCAGGGTCTGTGGGAAAATTCCCATCACAGGGTCTTGGTCTGTGCACCTTTCTGTACTGTATAAATACTGTAGTCTTAGTATATTTCAAGCCCCAGTCTTGAGCATTTGTATCATCTAGTGCAGGTGTTTACTCATATACTTTTTTGTTCACTCTCACTCTATCAACACCAACATCATTAAGCCCTTGATTAGGGTTAGGAAGAACATCTGTACAAAGTCCAGCTTAATGCCACTATAACACTAAATGCAATGGCTATCAATAACTACTAATTATCATGCTAGAATATAAGTGTATGAAATGCATTACTTGCTCATGGCTTTCTATTGGTTTAATAATCTAAGCATTTGGTTATGTTTTGGTAACATGGCAACCATATCAAAATCACAACTCATTGGATCAGTTTTTTAACTTTGAATTCCCATTACATATATTGGACCCTAAAATGCTGTAAAATGATTATATATCTTAGGTAAGTAATATATTATGTCACTATTATGTCACTAATTATCCTGCAGCATATATAAACCCTACCATTACAAATAAATTCACTTATCTCCATTATAAAACATTTTTCTGCTGCTTAAAGAGATAATATTATCTCTCTTGCCTCTCTTGATCTTTCCTGTAGGAAAATTGCATCTCAAACTGGTCTAGGGAAGTCTACTGTGGATAGGGTCCTTCAGGAAATCCAACCTGAGAAGGAAAATCATCATGGTGGTTATTCTTCAAAACTTTCTTCTATCAACAAACATGCTATTGTTTAACAAATTCTTACTGAAAGGCCAGTAATGCAGTTCAGGCCACTCATTTCATCAATTCTATTGTCAGCATTCCTGTCTGCCCACAAACAGTCAGGAATACCCTCAAAAAAGCTGCTCTTAAAGCTATGGTAAAGAAGAAAAAATCTTTTCTCTTTGCTATTTATAGAAAAAACAGGTTGGCCTTTGCTCTGAAGTACCAGCATTGGACTGTGGAGGACTGGAAGAGGGTGATTTGGTCAGATGAGACTAAAATCAATAGGATTAGATTAGATAGACAAGAATACATGTGAAAAAAGAAAAAAGAGAGAATAAGTTCTAAGAAAATCAAAGGTACAGTCAAGTTTGGAGGAGGATCACTCATGGTATGGGGCTGTATTGGATGGAATGGTGTGGGAGTTTTGAGTGAGGTTAAGGAAAGGATGGATGCTGAATAGTATGTGGTAATTTTGAAGAAAGGATTGTTGCAGAGCTTGGAGAATTCTGGAATTTCTTCAGATGAAATCATATTTCAGCAAGATAATGATCCCAAGCATATCTCTAGAAGAGCTCAAATCCAGTTTAATAAGCAAGATATCAAGCTTCTAAATTGGCCTGCTTAATCTTCAGACCTTAATTCTATTGAACACACTTGAGGTCATTTAAAAAAATGCCTTTCAGATTATAAGAGGGCATCTACAGGAGTTCATCAATTATGAGATAGGGTGGTGGTAGAGTGAAAAAGGATTTCTGTGAAGAAATGTCAAAAATGAATAGAAAGCATGCCTAGAAGGATTTAAGCAGTTATCAAGGCCAAGGGAGATTATACCAGGTACTAAATACCATATTCTATTTAAAGTTAAAAAACTGTTCCAATGAGTTGACATTTTGATATGGTTGCCATGTTATCAAAACATAACCAAATGCTTAGATCATTGGATCAATAGAAAGCCAAGAGCAAGTACTGCATTTTATACACTCATAGTGTTACAGTGTCAATCTCTAAATGACCCATTCTAACCCTAAACAGTCTGCCTTGATAAGGTGCATTGGTTTTGTTGTTGGATTTGGATTGAATAGAATGAAGAACAGTGTGTGGACTCAGGTTAGCAAAGCCTGAGGAGTCATACCACTAGTTAGGAGGAAAAAAGACTATATTGAAAAAGGTATGGTTTCAGTGTTATAGTTCACTTTTTCAATTTTTGATCACATGACCTTATCTTATCTTTCCATGTGGTTATCTAATATTTTATCTTATCTAGGCACATGACAGGTCACATGACAGGTCTAGACCCAGGGCATAGGGTTAGCCTCATGTCTTCAGCCTTGTTTTCATTTCCATCATTCTTCCATTTTAGAAGCCTCATTCTCTTCAGCTGATTGGCTATTCTCACAAGTGTTTCTCTTCTATTTGATGGTGCCTCAGGGTCTGTGGGAATATTCCCATCAGGGTCTTGGTCCATGCACCATTCTGTACCATATAAATACTGTAGCTTTAGCACATCTCAAGCTCTAGTCTTGAGCACTTGTATCTTTATTGCAGGTGGTCTCACTAGTGGCTCCTTTTTCCTATATCATCTTTGCCTTACCCTTGATTGGGTTTGATCTCATCTCATTGTATTTCATCTGACAACAACAATATAACATTCAGTATAAGAATAACAGATGATTAAGGCTGGGAAGCCTTAATCAAGGAACTACCTACTATTTATACTATAGCCTGAGGCACATGGACCACCTAGTCTCTCCAGCACATTACCATAAATAGAAATAGGGCATAGGGTGAGGGTAAAGGATATGATCAATGGGCCATGTGGATAAAGAGTATATCAAGAGAGAGGCTATGTAGAATGGAAGTTAGGGCTTAGGGTAAGTGGAGATTAAACCATGCCCTCAATCATAAGGCCAAGGAAATCCCATCTAGAGATCTGCCACAGATCAGATCTGACCCTTATCTAGATTGAGATCCAGATTCATCAGAGATCCAATCAGGAGATGCTACTATCATCTGAGATGCTAGATCCAACCATAAGCTATGCCCAAACCCAAGGGAATACTCTGAATAACAACTTAATCATATCCTAGGGTTTATTCTTGTTTGACAATAAAGTCTCACCGTCATGTGCTTGTTATGTGACTCTTGTGCATCTGAATGTTACATTCATAACACTATTTCCTCTTCAAGGGCAAGACTCCAGATTGCCTGTATCTCTTATGTCTTTTTATATAAGATCTTGAAACCCATCATCAGAATATGGTCTTGTTGTACTCTGAACTTTGAAATAAATAGAAAAGAAAAGAAAAACTGGCATAGGCCAAGAAGCTCTGAGGTTTGAGAAGCACAAAAAAATATTCTTTCTTGAGAATTGCTCTTCATCATTGAATAACTTCTTCCTAGAAGAAAAGATTCACTATGTTCACCTATTCTCTACTATCCCCTCTTCAGATTTTCTTATCCCAAGAAAATATGCTTTGAATGTGCAAGTGATCTTCCACTAGAACAAGTACTTTCTTTCAGAAAAAAAAATTTGATGATTTTGCAATGAAAACTTCTTCTTGCTTCTCGATATACTGGTATATTTCAACCAGGCTTCTTGTTTCAACAAATCTCAAATCCAATTAAGGACTGAGTGGCAGTTTGCTGAATGAACAAGGAATATCAGAATTAATGGAATGGTGATCTAGAATTTTGATAACACAGATTTCTTGCATTACTGCCTCTGAAACTCTGAAATAAACCTTTTATAGTCATGTTAAGGACTTGATCCATTGAAGATATTTGATCTTGATAACTTTTGTAAACTCTTGCAGAGGTGCATTTGATAACCTTCTAACTTTTTACACTTGCTTGAGTACTATCTTGATTGATTCTTGCCAACTTTCATTGCAGAGGTATGCCTGATTGCCTTCTGACTTTTTATACTTGTGATTACTTGCTAAATCTTCTTTAGATCTGTATATCATAGTTTGAAGTTGTTGCAGACTAAGGGTTTTGTAGGATAACCCATAACACCAAAACAGTTTTATGTCATGCTTAGGACTCTTGCAACTTGAATACTAAATTGTTCAGTTACTTGCCTAGATGACTAACTGCTTCACTCATATGGAGACTAACTGCATCATCATTAGCTTTCTCTTATTTAACCTTTTTTCTCATCTAACTCTGAAACAAATAGTTTAAAGACATCTCAGTCCAATCCTTGAAAACCATGCTCTTGAACTCTTTCAGATAACTTCTGATTATCACTTTGCTCCTGGGTATAAAGAAGCTCTCTGCAGCTAATTCATCCATATCATTTCCTGCAGGGAATAGATTAATGGACAGCTGGCATTCTTTTTTGCAATGTTAATGAATTGACTTTCATATCTTCCCCAATTAAGCTCTTGATTGTGATTCTTTATTTGGATCCTTGTCAAAATACTTGTTGATGTTCTATGTCAAATACTCTTCACTCTTTGATGCCTAGTATATAATGAACAAAACTAGAATCTGGTGCTGTGAATTCTTCTTCAACTTGTACTTGTCAATTTTCTTCCTGGAATTACTTTTGATAACACAGATGTAGAACTGCCTCTATAGTTTTAAATCATTTCAGATTCTTCTGAACTCCTTGCAATCACTTTCTACTCAGAGATAAATCTCCTTTTATCTGGCAATGCTTGTTCAACTCTGAAATAGACTTTCTTCAGACCTGCTTCTCTTTATGTTCACAGGTACAACCACTTCTCTTCATGTCCATGGCTGAATACTTGTCTTTCTTGTGCTTGACTATTTTCTTCATCAAGCATTCTCTGAATAGCTAAATCAAGTGTTTGAACCTTTATCATCATCCCCTCTTCAGGGGTAACTTCTAGTGAATAGACTTTCTTAACAATCTTCAATCAGTTGCTCAATGGAATAAACCACCTGAACTTTCTGCTAGAATTCTCCTGACTGATTCTTCAACTTGATCTTGCTTCTCTGAATGTGTTCCTGTGAATCAAAACTTTTTTCAACTTCAAGAGTAAACCATTAAATCTCATCCCAGATCTCCAGCAATGAATGGTTATGCTATAGGCTGACAAGACCTGATCATTATCATCAATCTTCTTGGAATCTTCAATCTTCTTTTTCACAGTATTTCGCTTTGCTTGTTTCTGTGTTGTCTGAGTAGATGCAGCATACTCCAAGACTTATATCTTTCAGTTACTCCCTCTTTACTCATCAAGGTATTAACCTCAACTTTCATCTGATTTCACCTACTCAATGACTCTGATAGTTTTCTGTTATTTCAGACTCTTGCTGATCCAGATATTAAGCATGTTCTTGACTTTGATTGGAGTAAACCTTCTCATATCCTCCTAGATCCCAGTGACAATTGATTATGCCCTAGGCTGACTGATCTAGTCATGGTCATTGATCTTCCTTTCTAGTCTTGACACTTTTCTCCAGATATGAATTCTTTGTTTAATGACATTGCAGTCTGTTCAACCTGAAAGCAAACATTCTCTAGATTGTCCTTGGTCTTATTTCGATTGTTCCTCATCCAAGGCTTCCTTGATCAACTTCCTTAAACTGTCTTTCAATGAGATATGCTAGCTTCTTCAGTTTACTTTCCTATGTGTACTTGGTTTTCTGACATGAGCTGGTCTAGTCTTAGTTTTAGAACTTTCCAGTTCACTGTTTGACCATTGTACTGATGGTTATGAGATACCATAAAACTCCAAGATGGTTTAACCAATTTCGATCTGTAAATGGAATCCAAACAGCAGTGAAGCCTAAGACCTATCCAAGATCTCTCATCTTTCTCCATCTATAAAGGTTCTGACAACAGTGAAGTCTTCTTCAGTGAACCTAATAATGATATACATTTTCTTTTTGGTATATTTTCTGAATTGCTCATGGTGAGCTTGATTTGTAATGATGGTGCCAGTTTTTGATTTCAGTTTCAGTGTAAAGGATTATATGACACCCATAAACAAAGAAGGGAAGGGTAAAAGTGGCAGTTTCAAGATATGCCCAGATCCAGAGTGGCCTTTTAGTGATGTGCCCAGATCTAATGATGCCAACTAGTAGCATCAGAGTATTGACAAGTTACTTACTTTCTTACAAACCAACATCCACTGTGTCCAAGGCCATTTACTGATGTGCCTATGTCTGCAGCCTTTTTATGACATGTTCAGGTCTAAAGACAACCTCTATCCAAAGGCCGAAGTAGTTTAAGGACATGCTCAGGTCCTAAAGTCAGTGTCAGTGTACAATGTGTGAAGGGGGACTGTCTTCATTTTGCTATGCAGTATAAATTCTTTCTTCATCATTAAAACTTCCACAAAGGCATTAATAAGGCTTGGGGTAGATAAACACTGCACCTGATCAAGTAAGGGGTAGCCTTAATCAAGTGTTACAGTGTTAATCTCTGAATGACCCATCCTAACTCTAAATAGTCTGCCTTGATGAGATGCATCAGTTTTGTTGTCAGATTTGGATTGAATAGAATGAAGAACAGTGTATGAACTCAGGTTAGCAAAGCCTGAGGAGCCATACCACTAGTTAGGAGGGAAAAAGACTATATTGAAAGAGGTATGGTTTCAGTATAAGGATAACAGGTGATTAAGGCTGGGGAGCCTTAACCAAGGAACTATCTACTATTTATACTATAGCCTGAGGCACACAGACCACCTAGTCTTTCCAGCACATTACCATAAATAGAAATAGATCATAGGGTGAGGGTAAAGGGTATGATCAATGGGCCATGTGGATAAAGAGTATATCAAGAGAAAGGCTATGTAGAATGGAAGTCAGGGCTCAGGGTAAGTGGAGATTAAACCATGCCCTCAACCATGAGGCCAAGGAGATCCCATCTAGAGATCTGCCACAGATCAGATCTGACCCTTATCTAGATTGAGATCCAGATTCATCAGAGATCCAATCAGAAGATGCTGCTATCATCTGAGATGCTAGATTCCACCATAAGCTGTGCCCAAACTCAAGAAAATACTCTGAATAACAACTTAACCATATCCTAGGGTTTATTCTTGTTTGGCAATAAAGTCTCATGGTCATGTGCTTGTCATGTGACTCTTATGCATCTGAATGTTACATTCATAACACATAGTCTGTTATAAAATTGTAACATACTTCAGGAGTACTCTGAATAACTCCAGAGTGGACAGGGCTTGGCTTTACCTTATGTGGTATGCCCTTATGCTAGTACCAGGTGCCCCAATTTATGGAGAGGTCAGAAACTATCAGAGTTCTGGGATAGGCCATAGGGCTTTTCCCAACAAGAGATATAATGTCAAGTCATGAGGCAGGAGGGAGTCTAAGGGGATTGTAACATTATGTTATGTTTGATATTCAAACTGAAGTACAAGATACAGAGCTACAGTACTTATATCTCAGAGAGGCAGATTATCTAAGAAGGAAACAAAGATATAAAAGGAGTTGTCTCATAAGTAAAGCAGGTGCCAATGCATCCTGGATATGAATGGAGATATTAGAGAAGACAATGTCAAATAATATTAAACTGAAACTAAATGATGACAGAAAGAAGCAAGGCAGAAAGAAACAGGAACAGGAAGTAAGATTAGAGGAACTACAGAGTTGTATTAGAATGGTACAGAGTTAGCATAGGTAAAGTTGAAAACAATTATTAGATAGAAAAAGACAGAGATAAAGGGAACTAGGAAATATACAGCTTAAAGCATGAAAGCAACCAGAGTTGCACTAGAGACATAGCAGAGTTAACCTGTTGGCATGGAATGTAACATAGCCTAGCATAATAATTAGTAGTTATTGATAGCTATTGCATTTAGTGCAAAACATGCAAACATTGGGATAGTTTTTTAAGTTACTATATTCTAAACTATCTTCTAAGTGTGAAGGCCTCTTTAAAATTACACAGGTAGTTTTATTCATTGCCTATTCCCTTCAACTACCCCAGCACTAGAAAATCCATCCAGTATTTCATGCATCACTACTGTCTCCTTATCAGAAGAATCAGATCCACAGGAAGAATTTCCCCAGTCCCCCACTGGAACTAATAGAAGGCAAAGAAGAATTTGAAATTAAGTGAATCCTAAAACACAAAGAATTACCATCTTTCCACCAATTCCTGATCCACTGAAAAGATTATTTGAAACATAGCTGCTAATGTGTTAACCTAATCCTAATACCTAGCCTTGGTGTGTGCTGACTGATCCTGAGTAGTGCCTTTGAACTAAAGACACAAGAACTAGGCAAGAGTAAGAAGAAGAGATAAGAGCCAAGGAACTTGTAGAACTAAGAGGTTCAAATGCACAAGACTGGGAAAATCCAGTTTTAAGCAGTCCTCCTTTTATATTGCTACAGTATGTGCACAGACCATGTAAATGGTACTGGCACTAAATAAAGTACAGTAAGCCAACCAATGGCAAAAGAAGAGCAGAGACCTTAGAAATACAGCAGGTAAACATGAGTTATGACAGCAGAGTCTAGATTGCTCTAGATCTGTGACATGTGAAGAAGTGAAATGTGAAAGGGTGAAAATGTGAAGGTGTGATAATGTGAAGAAGGTAAAGAAGTGAAATAGTCACATGATGTGACAATGTGAAGAGCTACAGTAGTGAGAAGAAAATGCCAAAGAAGAAAAAAAATAAAAAAGTGCATTATAACATTATTCAACCAAGGATAACTCATGAGTTCCAGAATAGAATCTGCAACATATGCAAATGCTTCTTCTCAAGTATAAGATCCTCCACCCCTTATTGTTCCCTTCAAACCACTCTTTTTCTCCTACTTCTACCAATATTTATTCCCACCAACATAAATGTCAATGAAAACACCATTGAGTTCCCTACCTTAGATGATCTTTTGCATCCTGCTTCTTCTTATTTACTTACTGAATGTCCTTTAAGTACTATACCATTATCCAGCTGCTCTAATGCCACTTCATGGGGTAACACATTCAATCCCATTTCCATAGCCAATATCCCCTCTTTGTCTATTTCTTTTTGCTTTCCTGGCTCTATTGTAGCCATGAATTTACCCCTTTATGTCCATAACATTTTCCCTGGTTTCTCAAATGAGTAATACATTAAGAACTTCATGATGCTGGTAATGAACTCTAGACTTGTGGTGCCCATCAGTGTTACAATCGTAACATTCGCCACTAAAGAGTCACATGACCAGCACGTGACCATGGGACTCTATTGCCAAAACAAGATAAACCCTAGGTTATGGTTGAGCATATATTTAATATTCTATTCGTATGGTTGGGGTTACACTTATGGTTGGATCTAGTATCTCAGATGACAGATGCATCTCCCGATCGGATCTCCGATGAATCTGATCTTGATCCAGAAGAGGGTCAGATCTGATCGTGGCAGATCTCTAGATAAGATCTCCTTGGCCTCATGGTTGAGGGTATGGTTTAATCTCCATCGACCCTGACTTCTATTTATACATAGATTCCTTCCCTTCCATTCTACACTGCCTCTCCCACATCCATCCCTTATCTGCATGGCTCATTTAGTCATATTCTCAGTAAGCACGCCCTATGCCCTATTCCTTATTTAGTTATTCCCTGTGCCCTGGACTTGGTCTGTGCGCATCTGGGATTAGTATATATAGTAGTGCAGTTCTGTCTCAAGACCCTCAGTCTTGAGCACTTGTATTCTAGTATGTGTATCACTGGCATCTAATCAAGTGGCTACTGGATCTCCTGGCTTGTCCCTCTTTTCTATTGCTGTCATTCTTTATCCTTCAAACATTGACCATAGCATCAAGCCAGCCCCTACTTTAGGGTTAGGATCATCAAAGCCTTATCGCAACTGTGGAGTCACCGGCCCGAACATCAGGACAGAGTCACAGTCTGATTTGTAGGAAGACCGACCGTAACAATCAGCTCTTATTTAGACATGGACTCACCTTTCCTTGCTCTTTATTAGATTATCCTTTAGCTGGAGTATATTCCTCTCCTCCTCAACATGGTCACTTACTCTGCTTACACTTGCATTAATCTTCTTAGAGCCAATTTAACTGCTATTTATCAGTTCATGTCTTCAGCCATCACTATCCTCACCTATCAGTTGGAACTTGGAGAGTTCTTATCTGATTTAAGACATTTTCTCTTGGATCTTGCTAGGGCCTGTGGTTTTCCACCCCCAGTCACCATTTCTACACTGTCAGCCTCCTTCTCCTCATTTGAGGAAGACAAAGAAGCTCTTCTCATTAGAGTTGATGCCTGGTGGACAGGCAACCATGGACATACTCCTCTCCCCACTAATTACCTTGCTATACTGAAGCATGTTATCACTGCTGCTGTCTAGGTTACCAATGACCTAACTGCCCCATTTATCAATGCCCCACTTGCTTTTACTAAGCCCTGGGTCATTCACAGCACTTATGCTTACTATGCTGCTGCACCCCTGCATTCTCACTATTCACAGTGTCTACTATGTTCTGTTTCTTACACTTGTTCAGGCAACCTCACCCTTGCCCTATCCAGATGGAACCTTCACTATTTTATCACTCAGATGACAATGTGAATGATATCATTGATGCTATCAGGTGGGCCAATATAACTGGGTCTCCTGCTTCCTTTCTCTAAACCCTTGTTGAGTTACTTGGATATACTAAGAGAGTAATATTAAAATTTACACTTTTTCTTGAACTTTATTCCTTTACAGTTACCCTTTATCCTTCAGATATAGCAAATACCTTTGCATTTCACATATTTGCAATATGGTAACTGTTTTACCTTTTACAAATAGTCTATTTGCAATTGTCATTGCAAATCTTACAAAATGCATTTCACCTTTAATATTTCATATTTCTGATGCACTTTGTCAGCCTATTTGTCATAGATCCTAATTCTTATTTGTTGTGCTTGCTCAGCATATCTCTTTTATCACTAATCATATGTAAATCCCTTTTCTTCTTTTGGCCAACAATGGCCTTTACTATAGTATAAGAAGTAGTGCTTTATACTTACCCTTCTTATACTACTTCTCCCTTTTCATTCCCTCTTATCCTTTGTACTCTTGCTAGGCCTGGTACACATGTATCTGTGCACTAGTAATACACTTTATTCTATTGATATCCAGTCTGATCTCTTATCTTTGTTGTGATATTGAGTCCACACATTATAATTACCCTGTTACATTTTCTCCTCTTTTTTCTTCACTCTCTTTGTTCTTCTGTCTTAGCTTCTGTTCTTCATGCACATTGGGTGCTTTCTTGTTCACTTTTTACTTTAGACTTCTGCTCTTCTCATGCCCTAGCCTAGTCTAGGCTGCTCTCTTGTTATACTCTCTGCCTAGGTATTCTATCTCTTAATTAGCTGACATATAGTTGTTCCATCTTTTTCCATCTGTTTCCACATGGATACCTTACTTATCATACACTAGCATAATTACTTAGTTGTCTTCACTTGAACTCTATTCATTGTACTATAAAGTAGCACACTTCATCTTCTCTTTCCTTATGCTACTTCTACCTTGCAACCCCTTTCATGGCTCTAATCTGAGTACCCAGTACTTGGAATCCATCTCATTATCTGTCCCAGCAGTCTCTGGCTCAATAAGTTATCCTAGCATCTGACTTTAGGTCTTTCAAGGAAGCCTAGACACTATTTCATGTTTGTGCCACTCCACTTATCCCTAAGGCTTATATCTTATAGAGTCTTTACTCATTCTCACTTAGCAAGGTCTACTCTAGTTCCTACCTGGGCTGAGTATAACAAAAGAAGTAGAATATCTGCTTGTGGCTGCCATTGCTGCAGTTTGCTTTCCTATTTCCTCATAATACCTTTACTGCTTGACTGACTCTCTCTGGAGAGAACCCAGATTCACACCAGCTAAAGAATCTGAAGTGGAACAGAAACCCATGTCCTCTCCAGATTGCCCATTGACTCCTGAAAACACCCTTTGGGATATCCTTATTCTTTTACAGGAAAAACTAACAGAAGATCATAACCTTACACATGAACTCTTCTTTTCACTGCAGATTCCTTAAGTCCCAACACCACCCTCTCCTACTCCTGTCTGCTGATGCCCCACTTTTTAACTCCCTAGATCCTTTCCCATCACTTCCACTATGTTGGGCTCTTCTTCTTCCTCCACAAAACCCACCAAACTTTACCTTGGTGCTTCTGAGCACTTTGATGGTAACCAATCTAAGGCTGAGATCTGGCTGGATACCATCCAGTTCTACCTCTTTGTCAATGCAGCAGTTTATGACTCTGATGAGAAGAAGATCACTTATGCTCTTTTGTTCATGACCAAGGGACCTGCCCAATCCTGGACTGCCACATACCAGAAGCAATGCATTTTCAGTGTTATAATTTTTATTCCATTTTCTTCATTTTCTTTTTACCCTTGCCACTCTTCACATTGTCACATCATGTGACTTCTTCACATCTTCACACTTTCACATTTCACATTGGCACAGGTCTAGACTGGTCTGGACTCTAACATCATTTGCCTTATGTTATCTTTATGTATTTCTAGATCCCTGCTCCTTTTCTGCCATTGGTTTGCTTACTGTACTTTAGTTTAGGGCCAGTCCATTGTACATGGTCTGTGTGCATCTTTGTAGCATATATAAAGAAGAGGTGCAAGCCTGGCTAAACCCAGTCTTGTACACTTGAGCTCTTTGCTTTCACAAGTTCAAGTCTCTTGCCTCTTGTCTCATATTCTTTGCCTAGTTCCTTGGCTCTAGCTCAAAGCCTTGATCCTTAGCAGTAGTATCAGAGTGCCCTCAGGCCTCAGAAGAATTCCAGTAGTTTGCACCAAGATGGTGTCTTATTCAGCACCACTGTTACTATGGGAAAGTTTTCCCACTTTATTACTGCTTTCCTAAAGGCTTTCCAGCAATAGGACACTATGAATGCAGCCATTTACTGGCTTGTGAACACACAGATGAAGCAGAGGAAGAAGGGAGAATGGACCACATCCCTAGCTAAATACACTGCTGAGTTTCAGAACCATGCAGTTACTGCCAAAGTTACTGATTATAATGTCCTAATTAGTTATTACAAGACAGGTCTCACTCTATTCCTTGCCCATTGCATCCATAACCTGAATACAATCCCCATAACCATCTCAGAATGGCATAACAAAGCCACACACTTCCATGGGACTATAGAGTGTGCTTATTTCATTGAATAATAATAAAAGAATCCCCATGCTTTCACTTGGTCCACATCTTCCTTGACAATAACTAATAAGGCTGAGAAAGACCTCAATGCTATGGACATTGATGTGGTCCAACCTGGCAGACTTACAGAATCTGAATGGAAACATTGCACCAAGAACAGCCTTTGTTTTCATTGCTACAAACTGGGCCATTCTGCTGTAAAATATCCCACCTTTCCATTCACCACTTCAATCCTGACCTCAATGAAGAAAACTCCTCATGTCAAGATGGTTTCTGCCAAAGAACTGATGACAAAGATTGAGGAGCTTAGTGATGATGAATCAGACAATAAGGTGGCAAGAGTAGAACCAAAGAAAGGAAAGGCAAAGAAGACAGTTAGTGATTTAGGTTTTTAGAATGGAATATCTCCCCTATGCAAGGTACTCCCTCCCTTTCTTGTGTGCCTGTACTTATATCCTTTTCCAGGAAATCTATGTGTTTCTCTGTACAAGTATTTCCCATATTCTGCACAAGAAAAGTTATAGTTACCTGTGCCCTTGTCAATAGCAGGGCACAGATTAATTGCATTGATTGGGACTTCATCAAGAAGCACCAACTCCCTACCATGAAACTCTCTAAGCCTATTATCATTTGAAACATAGACCATTCTGAGAACAAGAAGGGCAAGATTACTTAAACTTGTGACCTTTTCCACATCAAATACTCAATTCTTCCTGTTTTCTGCCATGTCATGGCATTGTTATGCACTGGCACTACTTAGCTAAGGGTTACATGAGGGGTGAATTGAGAAGTGGGGGGTGGACCTCTTGGAGCTGTATATCTTGAAACAGAAGTGCTGTGCTTAACTGCCATTCTTTCATAGACATGACCTATGGTTTATAACTGTTCCATTAGATTATCCATAGAAGTCTCTAGACCTTGTAGTACTGCTTGTTGGTATATGTGATACTGTACCTGCTCTTAAAGTAGCTTGCAGGCATGTTTCTCTTGAATTTCTGCATTCTTGATTAGGACTTGAAAATCTTGAAGATAGTCATCAATTCAATGTGTATGTGTTATATTCGATAATGGTGATCGGTTGCGGTTGACCCTAATCTAGGGGCTTTGACATTTCAACTGTGACGGTTACAGTTGAGAGAAAGCAAAAGTGATAATAGAAGCAAGGAGTACTAGTGAGGACACTGCACTATAGGTACAAGTGCTCAAGACTGGGGAGTCTTGAGACGATATGCTACAGCTTATATACCTTAGCTACATGCACACGGACCAAGACCCTGATGGGAATTTTCCCATGGACCCTGGACGGCGATCAAAAAGAAGAGAAGACATCGTGGGAATAGCCAATGGCTGAAAGAACTTGATGCTTCTAAAATGGAAGAACGATGGAAATGAAAAAGGGCTGGAAGACATGAGGCTAACCCTATGCCCTAGGTCTAGACCAGTCATGTGACCTGTCATGTGCCCTGATAAAATAAAAGATTAGATAACCACGTGGGAAAGATAAGATAAGATCATGTGATTAAAGTTTGAAAAATTGGACTATAACACTACCTCCTTTTTAGGTCTCGGATTCCAGACGAGACACAAATAACGCAGCAGTTTCAGTGTGGTTTTCATAAGGCCAGAACAATGAACGGAAGGTTTCGAGATTGGTG
This sequence comes from Pulveroboletus cf. rosaemariae, assembly GCA_038089275.1. Taxonomy (NCBI): domain Eukaryota; kingdom Fungi; phylum Basidiomycota; class Agaricomycetes; order Boletales; family Boletaceae; genus Pulveroboletus; species Pulveroboletus cf. rosaemariae. Next base: position 60,138 of record JBBPKN010000055.1, read on the forward strand.
GTGAAAAGTCGTTGAGGAGCAGAGGGATGTAATTTGTGGAATTCTGAAACTAAATCTGGCGAATTGGCTAAATTTTCTTTGGTTTGCCATGTTCGATCATTTTCACCATATCCAGTCCAATGAACCAGATATTCCAACTTTCCTTTGCGGATACGAGAATCGACAATGTGATCGACTTCATATTCCTCATGACCTTCGTCGGTAACCAGTATAGGATCAGGAGTAAGAATATCCTGTTCCCGGAGTGATGGATGATAGGGTTTAATGCGAGAAATATTGACGGTTGGATGAATTCGCATTGTGGAGGGAAGTTTCAATTTAACAGCATGAGGGATGACGTTGAGAATGATAAATGGGCCTATCCATCGTTTAGTAAGCTTTTTCAATGGATAAGGAAGAGTAAGATTTTTCGTTGAGAGTAAGACTTGCTGCCCTTTAGTATACGAAGGCAACGTAGTAGTATTTTGCTTAGTCATTCTCTCTTGCATTTCCTTTAATGCCTCTTGTACGTCTTTAAATGATTTCGCCATATCACAAAGGAAATGAGAAGAGGGTGTTGTGGATGAAGGTGGTTCAAAACCTAGCCAAGGATGATACGTTTTAGTGATTTCAAAAGGTGATGTTTTCATAGAAGTGGAGTAGGAATTATTATGATGGTACTCAGCGATTTTGATCCAGTCTGCCCAATTTCCTTGTTGTTTGGCTATAAAACTTCTTAAATATTGTTCCAATTCCCTATTGATCCTTTCCATTTGACCATCCGTTCTAGGATGATAGGCTGTAGAGATCTTCTGCTTGACTTGAAGAATCTCATTCAGCTGCCTAGAAAATTCTGAAACGAACTGTGGTCCGCGATCCGAGACGATGGAGGCTGGGAGACCATGTCTCGACCAGACATTATCCCTAAATAACTCTGCCACATAAAGAGAAGAAATGGAAGAAAGACACGGAATGAAAACAACTTCTTTTGAAAATCTGTCCATGACCACCATGATAGCATCAAATCCTTTCGACACTGGAAGTCCTGTTATAAAGTCCACCGAAATATCTGTCCATGGAGCAGATGCGAGAGGAAGTGGTTTAACCAGCAAAATAGCTTCTGAACCCTTAGATGTTGCGCATGTAGAGCAATGTGAAATGAAATTGGCAACATCTTCCTTGAGTCCAGGCCAATAATAGTATCGTGATATAAGTTGCTTGGTCCGAGTTTGGCCTGAATGACCTCCAAGTGGTGAAGAATGAAAAATATTAAGAGCTTCTATCCGTAAAGATTCTGGAATAAATACTTGTTCTCTTCTGTTTAGATAGACCTTGCTCTCTGGACTATAACACCAGGGATCCGAGAGTCGTAGGTCACCAGAAGCTTGTTGTACTCGATGGAAAAAAGAGGAGGAAAAAGAGATAAAACGCTGAGAAAAACGATGTGGAGGAAGCATAGTGATTTGTTTATTAAGATCCGGTTTATTTTCAAAATAATCTTGACAATGTGACAATGCATCAGCGCGCCCATTGGTGGATCCTGGTTTATAACAAATCTGAAAATTAAATTCGGCTAGAGTAGCCTGCCATTGAGCTTGATGAGGTGAAAGGTCTTGTGGTCTTTTCCAATACTCAAGATTCTTGTGATCTGTCCAGATCTCAAAAGAATCTCGGCCTATTAAATAATGTCACCAATCATGCAAAGCATGAATGACAGCAAGTAATTCCTTGTCATAAATAGGATAATTCAATTTGGCAGGATCCAAGGAATGAGAAATATAAGCTGCCAGTTGCCAGAGACCATCTTCTTGTTGATAGGATAATACGGCTCCAGTGGCGACATCTGAAGCATCTGTTTCGATACGAATGGGTTTAGAAGAATCTGGATAACATAAAAGGGGTTCGGATGTGAGAATGTCCTTGAGACGAACAAATGCCGTCATGCATTGAGTTGTCCATTCAAATTTGGCATCTTTCTTGGTTAAAGAATTAAGAGGACGTGCTATATCTGCAAAATTGGGAACAAAACGTCGATAATAGTTAGCTAATCCCAAGAATGCTTGAACTTGTTTAACGGTTTGAGGAATCGGCCAACTTCATACTGCACTGGTCTTGTTTAGTTGCATTTGCACCCCCTTTTTAGATACCACCATTCCCAAATAATCCACTTGATCTTGTGCAAAGTGACATTTGGATGGTTTGAGGAATAGATCATGATCCCGTAATCTTCTGAGTACTTCTGCGACTATTTCTAGATGTTGATTACGATTCTTTCCTTGTGTGAAAATCATAATATCATCAATGTAAATGACCACGTGTTGCCACATGTCATGGAAGATGTCGTTAACCATTGCCTGAAAAGTTCCCGGTGAATTGCACATGCCAAAATACATTACCATTGGTTCATAAGCCCCAATAGGAGTAGTGAATGCTCCTTTCCATTCATCTCCTTCCTTCATGCGAATATTATTATACCCCCATCGCAAGTCGAGGGTAGTAAACATATCTGCTCTGTTCAAACGATCAATTAGTGTCAAGATTAGCGGTAAAGGATAATTGTTTTTGATCGTATGCTCATTAAGATACCTATAATCGATGACCATTCGTTTGCCACCGTCTTTTTTGCCAATAAAGAATACTGGTGATGTTTGAGGGGATTTTGAGGATCGAATATACCCCTTCTTCATTTCTTTATCAACAAACTCGCGTACTTCCTTCATCTCTTCATTTGAGAGAGGAATGATGCAACCTTTCTTCAGCACAAAACCTTCTTTTAATTCAACTGCATGATCCCATGGTTTTCGCATAGGCATTCATTCGGATTCGTGCTGTGAAAATACAGGAAGAAACTCCCATAATTCTTGTGGTACTTCTTTCTGAAGCTGAGTTTTTTCCTCCGCAGTAATCTTTCTTGACATGAGATGCGATTCACAGTCTGCTGTGCACCTAGAAAAATTAATTGTCTTTTTTACCCAATCGATTTCTGGGTTATGTCTTGTAAACCAATCGTATCCTATTAATAAATCCAAAGGTCCTAAAGAGGAAACATATGCAATGCTTCGTTCTCAATGCCATTTACCGTTTGCTCCTTTTATGGCTATATAAATTATCACATATGTTGCAATCTTACCTATTGATCCTTCGGTTCCATCCACGTTGTATACCATTAGTGGTCTGGGCATACTTTTCTCATGAAGTCCATGTTTCCATATGAACTTCTGATCTATAAAGGTTACAGAAGCTCCGGAGTCAATAATTGCAAACATCAAACCACATGATTCCATTTTTAATCCTTCTTTTCCTTTTATTTCTCCGTCAATCTTTACACTTACCTCTAACTCATCTCATTGTTTCCTGTTAAATAATTTTGCTAGGTCTTTTTTCTCTTCGCTTCCTATAGCAATTAATTGTCCATTAGTATTTTCTGACGGAATTAAGCACCCAATATCCGGGGCCACGCTCAAATGAGACGCCGTCACGGAAGGAACTTTTTCCCATTTCATTGTAGACAAATCAAAAGATAAAGGAAGATAGAAAGATTTACATACTGGGAGTCCTGATCCTAGCTTGTCAGGTTCCCTTATACTTTTCCCGCAGCATCTTTTTGCTTGCATTCTGTCTCAAACAAATCCTGAAAATATGCCCTTGCCTCATCCATGCTTCCCCAGGAAGCGGCTGGTATTTCCTGGAATCTAGTGGCGTCAGCCATGTTGTACACTGGCCCTATACCTGTTGGCTCCGCTGACTGCCACCCATCCTTATCGGGCGGTGAGAACTCTCCAAATCTAACGGGTTGCATGTATTGGGCTTGTACTCCTTGTTGTCACTGCTGTTGCGACGATTGTTGGTTTTGCCCAAAATTGTTTGATGGCCTTGGTGCCACAGGATTAAATTGTCCCCGGCAGTCCCAAGCTAGATGACCTGGCTTTCCACATTTGAAGCATGTGCGGACCGGCGTATTCACTGTTGCCGCACCTTGCCTATCAACATCCATAGGGGCTTCTCTGCCCGGCTGGACTCCAGTTTGTGTGAATCGAGGGGTGGGAATGAAATTGGAAGGTGGGGGACCTCAAGGAGGTGTAAACCTATTTTGAAATCGAGGAGCCGAGCGCTCTACTGCCATGCGCTCAAAGCCTCTCCCAATTGTTCACATCTGTTCTACCAAGTCAAAAAAGTCGTCCTTGATTCCTTGCATAATTGCCTGTTGGTAGACTCGATAGTGAACTTGTTCTCTGAGCAGCTTTGCAGCATGCTCAAAGGACACCCCTGCATCCTTCCTCAATACCTCGAATGCCTGTAAATAATCGTCGATGGAGTTTCCATGATGAAGTCCTTCCAATTTCTTCATGGCGTCATGCGCCATCTCCTGAATCCTAAAATATGATTGCATCTTGACTGTGATCCCTCCGAAATCTGGCCATGCATTGTCTCCCTTTCTGAGACCCTGGCCGTCGTACTCCCCTTCTGCGTTGATATATTTCTCTAATGTGATTTGGGCAAAGCCCTCAGCACATCCATCTAATCTTGACAAAACAGCGGCGCATTGCTGCCTGTTAGTTTTCCATTCTTGCTCCACTACCCAGATGGATAGCAGAGCAAACCACTTGTGCCATTTTGTCTTATCTCTGTTCCAAGTTCCCAGATCCCTAATCTTCCTTGATCCTCCCATCTTGGAAAATTCTTCGGCCAGCTGCTTCATCATATCGCCACTGTCCATACTCCCACTCATCCCAAAGGTCATTATAGGGGTCAAGGGCCGGAAGAGAGGGAGCTGGTGAGATGGGCCTGGGGAGTGGAGATCCGGTTGCTCTAATAGTATCGACCCAAGTTCGATGTTGTTGTTGTCTGGTGAGTTGGACGAGCTGTCATGTCCTGCTGAGTGACGAAACGGTGCCGACACGTTGGGCTACTGTTTGGGGTCGACGGTTAACTGTTTTGAGAACTGAAGAGGGTCTGAGGGATCTTAGTCTTTCTGATGCGGCTACTTTTCGGTCCCTTCCTTTTCCTGCGATGAAATCCTTCCTGATCTGTTTGTCGAACTGATCGAATCTGTGCTGAAACGAGAGTCTTCCAAACTTGTCGTCTTCGAATCCTAGAACTGTCTCAAAAATGAAATTCTTTAACTCTTCCTCGTGTCCCCACGGGAATTCTTTGCGCATATGACTAAACGGTTACGGTTGCTAGAAGCCTGAAGACTAGTACTGGTAGTCTTGAGCAAGTGTTATATTCGATAATGGTGATCGGTTGCGGTTGACCCTAATCTAGGGGCTTTGACGTTTCAACTGTGACGGTTACGGTTGAGAGAAAGCAAAAGTGATAATAGAAGCAAGGAGTACTAGTGAGGACACTGCACTATAGGTACAAGTGCTCAAGACTGGGGAGTCTTGAGACGATATGCTACAGCTTATATATCTTAGCTACATGCGCACGGACCAAGACCCTGATGGGAATTTTCCCATGGACCCTGGACGGCGATCAAAAAGAAGAGAAGACATCGTGGGAATAGCCAATGGCTGAAAGAACTCGATGCTTCTAAAATGGAAGAACGATGGAAATGAAAAAGGGCTGGAAGACATGAGGCTAACCCTATGCCCTAGGTCTAGACCAGTCATGTGACCCGTCACGTGCCCTGATAAAATAAAAGATTAGATAACCACGTGGGAAAAATAAGATAAGATCATGTGATCAAAGTTTGAAAAATCGGACTATAACAGTATGTCTCAAGGCTTCTAGCCTTTTGAGGGCCTTATGTGCTAGTTCCTCAATATGAAAATAGCTTTTGATCTCTTTATAGAGATTTTCCTTGTTAGGGAATTCTTTCTTCAAATATTGCTCTAAAGTGATTTGAGTAAGTCTCTGGGCTTTTTCTTCTAATTTTGACAATATGGCTGCCACTCTTATTAAGTCATCTTCTTTCCAGTTTTGGACACTCTCCCAAACCCTAATTTTTACCCACCATAATCTTCATTTTTTCCTATCTTTATTCCAATTTCCTGAGTCTGTGATTTTCTTATTGAATCCACTCTGGAGCTCTCTCAACAACTCTCCCATGTTTTATTTCCCTTCTTCTGCCATAGTAGGCCAAAAAGATAATAATGTTCTCAGCTGGAATAAATCACTTGATCATCTATGAAATTTTGGTCTCAACTTGTCCCAGATTGAATTTGTTGGAAACTAATAAATGGGGTTTTCAATGTCTGGGCTGGAGATACTTGTTTCCAGTAGTACCTCAATTACCTCTTTGTACTTGTTTAGTGCTGGAGCTGATACATTTGTGAGCTAAGGGTCTAAGCATTATATTTCTTCTTTTTTTCTTCTCTTATTCTTGTATTTCTCATTCTAGCTTCCACTCTTTGTGCACCTTGGGTACTTTCTTTTTCTTTTTCTTTCATAGCTTCTGCTCTTCTCATATTCTAGCCTTGTCTAGACCACTCTCTTGTTACATTCTTTGCCTGGGTATTCTATTTCTCAATCTGCTGACTCCTAATCATTTCATCTTTTTCCATCCATTTCCATATAAATACATTACTTATTATTCATTAGCTAGATTACTTATTAGTCTCTGATTGAACCTTGTCTTTGTATACTATAAAGTAGCATACTTTATCTTCATCTCCTTACACTACTTCTACCTTGCAATTACATGTATACCCTTGTACCTTGTATCCAGTACTTGGTAATTTCACTTGTTTCAGTCCCAGCTGTCTCTGGTTTGTCAAGCTGTCCTAGTATCCAACTTTAGGTCTTTCAAAAAAGTCTAGGCATTACTCTATGTTTGTGCCACTTATTCATTCCTGAGTGTTATGGTGTCAGACTTTGTATGATGCTTTCTAACTCTAACTAGCCTGCCTTGAAAGGGTGTGAACAGATTTGGTGTTAGATTTGGATTGAATAGAGTAAAGGAGAAATAAAGCACTCAAAGTAGCAAAGCCTGAGAAGCCATCACACTAGTTTTCAGAGAAAGCCCTTATATTGGCAAGGACTAACTAGGACTAAAGATAGAGTAGAATACAAGTGATTAAGGCTGGGGGCCTTGTACTGAATCTCACTAAGTATTTATACTCTATCTGTTAGTGCATGGACTATTTCTGGGATAAAGGAAAATACTAAATAAGAAAATAGGGCATAGAGTATGCTGACTGAGAATATGACCAAGTGGCCATGCAGTAAAGGGGTATATCAAGGGAGAGGCTATGTAGAATGGAAGGTTAGAGTCTCAGAGTAAGCAAAGATTAAACCATGTTCTTAATCATAAGGCTAAGAAGATCCTATCTAGAGATCTGCCATGACTGTATCTGACCCTCATCTGAATCAAGATCCAGATTCATTGGAGATTAGATCAGAAGATTATTTATTATCTGAGATACTAGATTTAACCATAAGCTATGCCCATAAACTCAAGGGAACTCTGAATAATGACTTAATTATATTCTAGGGTTTGTTCTTGTATGGCATAGGATTCTCATGATTACATGCTTGATCACATGACACTTGTGCTTTCAAACTTGTCATTCATAACACTGAGACTTACATATTTGTAAAGCCTTTCACTTGTCCCTTTACCAGCAAGGTCTACTCTAGTCCTTATTCAGATCTAGCATAACAAAAGAAGTAGCATCTCTCTACTTGTGGCTGCCATCTCTACAGACTGCCCATTATTTTACCCAAGCAACCTTTGCTATTTGACACTCTTTGAAGAGAACCCAGAGTCTTTACCTCTAATTCTCTTGAGTTTACTTTAGAGCCCAAGAACTCTTTACCCCCAGAATATTCTTCTATACCAGAAGATGCCCTAGCCAACATTCTTATTCCCTCACAAGAAAAACAAGTGAAAGATTATAACCTTACACATGAACTCTTTTCTTCTTTACAGATTCCTTAAGTCCCAATTCCACTGTCACCTACTCCCATATGAAGACATTTTATCTTTTACATCCCTTGCCCCCATCCCTTATTTACTTCCACAATGTTATGAATGAACAGTTCGGATACACAAGAGTCACATGACAAGCATGTGACCATGAGACTCATATACCAGATTGAGCCAAACCCTAGGCTATGGTCAGTCTTATTCAGAGTATACCTCAACTAAAGAGTTAGCACAGGATTAGTAGTGATCTCAGATAATGGTATTTCCCAATTGAATCTAGATGACATCTGATCTTGAATCTAGATTGATGGATCTGATCTGTGGCAGAGATCCAGATGGGATCTTCTCAGCATTTAGACTAAGGTGCTGTTTTTATATCCATTGATCCTGCAGTCTTCCCTTCTATTACTATACTTCTCTTCCATTTTAGATCCTTGATACACATGGCCACTTAGTCATACCCTTTACCCTTACCCTATGCCCAGTTACCTTTTTAGTATTTATCCCAGCCAGGCTTGGTGGTCTATGCACCACTCTAGATAATATAAGTAGACTACCCATGTAGCTCTTAGTTTCCCAGCTTTGAGCACTTGTCTTACTTGTGTAGCCATATAGGCACCAATACTAGCTTGTGTTTGGACCCAGCTCCTCTGGCTTAGCTACCCAGAGCATCTTCCCTTTCTAAGTCCTAGTTCACATCTAGTGCTAGGCATTTATCCATTCATACCTCTATTCTTCATATCAACACTGACATTGACACTGGCACAACCCCAAGGTCCACATTGGGTTAGAGTTTATTGCTTCTCATCCACAGTCTGATACCACAACTGTAACACACAACCCCATCAGCCATGTCAGGCTTTACTTTCACAAAACCCACAGAACTCTGCCTTAGCATGCTAGAATACTTTGATGGCAACTGGTATAAGGCCAAGATGTGGTTAAACTCTGTCCAATTCTACCTCTTCATCAACTTTATGGTCTATAACTCCAATAAGAAGAGAATTGCCTATGCTCTATCCTTTATGATCAAAGGACCTGCCCATTCTATTATAAACTGGCTTGTGGATTCTATATGCTAACCCTAATCCAATGTACCTTGGAGTTGTGCCAATATTAATGTCAGTTTTGAATAAGGAATAGAGGATAAGTGATAGATGCCTAATCCTAGATAAGGTGTAGAACTTAGAGATAGAAAGTACTCTGGATAGCTAGGTCAGAGAAGTGAAAGGAGAATATTGGATGTTTATTGAAATAACTAGATGTCTAAACAAACAAGTGCTCAAAGCTGGGAAGCTTAGAGCTATATGGTCAGCCTATTTATACTATCTAGGATAGTGCACAGACCACCAAGTGTATCAGGGATAAATACTAAAGAGGCAACTGGGCATAGGGCATGGTTATAGAGTATAACTAAAAGGCCATGTGTATCAAGGATTTAAATGGAAGAGAAGCATAGAAATAGAAGGGAAGACTTCAGAGTTAATGAATATGAGTACAGCACCTTAGCCTTGAGGCTAAGGAGATTCCATTTGGATCTCTGCCATAGATCAGATTCATTTATCTAGATCCAGATCTAAAATCCAAGATCAGATGTCATTTAGATATAATTAGAAGATACCATTATCTGAGATCTTGCTGACTAATCCTGTGCTAACCCTTTAGTCAAGAAATACTCTGATAAGACTTACCATAGCCTAGGGTTTGGCTTAATCTGACATAGAAGTCTCACAATCACATAATAAGTATATAACTCTTGTATATTCAAACTTGTCATTTGTAACATATTTTTGGGCTACCATCTACTGAAAACAATGTATCTTTGGAATAACTATTACCATTGGAAAGTTCTCTAACTTCACAGCTGCATTTCTAAAGGCCTTTCAGCAGCAAGGTACCATCAATGCTGCCATCCACTGGCTCACAAATATGCAAATGTGGCTAGGAAAGAAGGGAGAATAAACTCCTTCATTAGTGTAGTATACCACTAAGTTTTAGAATCATGCTATCATAGTGAAAATCACTGAAAATAATGTCCTTATTAGCTATTATAAGACAGGACTTGCATCAAACCTTGCCCATCAAATTCACAACCTTAACACCAATTCCACAATTATCACTGAATGGTATAATAAGGCTGCATACTTTCATGGGACCATGGAGCATGCTTACTTCATCAAGTAACAACAAAAGAACCTCTAAGCCTTCACTTGGTCCATCCCCTTGACCATGTCTACCAAGGTTGAAAAAAACTCAAATGCCATGGACATAAATGCCATGAAACTTGGCAAATTTACTCCATAGGAATGCAAACACTGTATCAAGAATGGCCTTTGCTTCTGCTGCCACAAAGCCAGCCACTTCTCTGTAAACTGTCCCACCTTCCCTTTTACCACCCTAGCCCCAGCCAAGAAGACTTCTTGCATCAAGAAGGTTTCTGCTGAAGAAATGATGATGAAGATTAAGGAGGTTAGTGATGATGAATCCAATAATAGGGTGGTGAGATGTTATGAATGAACAGTTCAGATGCACAAGAGTCATGTGTTCATTACATGATTGTAAGACTCCTATGCCAGATTGAGTCAAACTCTAGACTATGGTTAGTTTTCTTAGAGTATTTCTTGACTAAAGGATTAGCACAGGATTAGTTAGCAATCTCAGATAATGGTATCTCCCAATCTAATCTAGATGACATCTGATCTTGGATCTTGGATCTTAGATCTAGATCTAGATTGATGGATCTGATCTGTGGCAGAAATTCAGATGAAATCTCCTCAGCCTCAAGACTAAGGTGCTGTCTTCATATCTGTTGACCCTGCAGTCTTCTCTTTCATTCTATTACTTTTCTTTCATTATAGATCCTTGATATGCATGGCCATTAGTCATACCCTTTACTCTCATCCTATGCCCAGTTGCCTCTTTAATATTTATCCCTAATATGCTTGGTGGTCTGTGCACCACCCTAGATAGTATAAATAGGCTGTTCATGTAGCTCCAAGCTCCCCAGCTTTGAGCACTTGTTTGTTTAGCCATCTAGGCATCTCAATAAGTATCCAGTGTTTGAACCATGCTTCTCAGGCCTAGCTACCCTAAGTACTTTCCTCTTCAAGTCCTGTGCCACATTTAGGATCAGGCATTTACCATTTTATCCTCTCATTCTTCAATTGACACCAACATTAACATCAGCACAACCTTAAGGCACATTGAATTAGAGTTAGAAGCTTATCTGCACAGTGTGCCATATTGCCACTGTAACATGAGAGTAGAACTAAAAAAAAAAGGTTAAGAAAATAAAAAGTAGTCAGGGTTTTTAGCACAGAGTATCTTCTCTATGCAAGGTACTCCCTCCCTCTCTTATGTGCCTGTACTTGTATTCTCCTCCAAAAAATCTATGTGTTTCCCAGTACAGGTTTCCTCCACATCTTGTGCAAAGAAAGTCATAGCCATCCATGCTTTCATTAACAGCAGAGCACAAATCAATTGCATTGACTGGGATTTTGTCAAGAAGCACCAGCTTCCCATTATGAAACTCCCAGAACCCATTGTTATTCACAACATGGACCACTTCAAGAACAAGAAGGACAGGACTATTCAAACTTGTGACCTTTTTCTTTATATTGAATACTCAGTTCTCCCTATCTTCTGCCACATCATGGCATGCAGAAAAGAGAACATTATCCTAGGACTTCTGTGGCTCCAGGCCACAAACTCTGCTGTTAACTGGGTGACTAACACATTTACTATCCTAGACTCTGCCACTCAAGCAGAAACTATCTACTATATCAACTCTGTTCATAAACTAAGGTTTGATGGACTTCTTGACAACATCATCATCCCCTATGATGAACTCCTAGTCCATTACCTGGACTATGTTACCCTGGAGCAATCCATCCATGATTTACTCTATGATTACCACTCTAGTAGAATCTTAGATTGCTATTCCTTATATCTCCCTGAGATAACTGTTGCTAGGCTTACTACTTTCATCAAGCTGGCCATCAAGGCCAAGATGGCCAAATCCAAGATTACTTTTCCCCCAGAATATTCCTGGTTCTTCTCTATCTTCTCTGATACCCTGAAGATCCTTGATTATCTTCTACCCTCTTATCTGTATGACTACAAGAACAATCTTAAGGACATGTTTATCCCTAAGATAGATAAGGTTTAACCCTTATCTTCCCCTGAATGACAGGCCACAGAAGACTTCCTCAAGGAGAATCTCCATGCCAGGAAGATTTGTTCCTCTAACTTCCCTCAGACTTTACCCTTCTTCTTTGTCAAGAAGAAAGATGGCAAACTTTACCCATGTCAGAACTATAGGTATTTCAGTGAACATACTGTTTGAAATGCCTACTCTTTATCCCTTATCTCTGACCTCATAGATAAGCTTTGCAATGCAAAGCTTTTTATCAAGTTTAACATCAGATGGGGATATAACAATATCCATATCTGAAATGCAACTACTGATGCATTGATTTTCCTAACCCTAACCCTTGGGAAGTACCTCCTATCTTGCTATCTGGCTTTTGTGCTAGTGGCCAGGAACTAGGTGTGATGAGAATGAAGGTAAGAGCCTAAGCCAGTCCCTAAGCCAATAGGAAACTGTTGGATTACTTATAGGGAGTGGAGTATAGTCAGAAAAGACTAAACCAGACTCAAGTAAGCAAGACTGGGGAATTCCAGCTTGCCTACCCTTGCCTATATATATTCCAAGGACTGGTGCACAGACCATGCTGACTAAGTACAGGAACTACCTAATCAGGGAATGCCCTAAATCCTGGATTAATAGATAAGAAACATAAGAAGAAAGCATGGAGTGGATATGAAGGAGTATGGCAGAATACCATGCAGATGTGGGAAAATGGAAGAGAAGTATGTATGAAATGAATGCAGGGTCAGAGGTGCTTGCACCATGTGGACAGAGATCTCTGCCACAGATGAGATCCAATCTGTAGATCTGCCATAGATGCATCTAGAGTCTAGATTCAGATCCAGATCTAGATCAGATGAGATTCATGGAGATTAGATAGGAGGGCAGTTCCAGGGAAGATCCTGGGAAGATCCATGTCAGGTGACTTATGGTTACATGACCACTGCTTAGGGGAAAAGAATAATAAATACTTTTAAAGGAATAGAACCACAGACTAGGGTTAAGCTTAAAAAGGGGTGTCTTGTGCATGATCACATAATGTCACATGACTAGTTCCAGTGCTGGAGTGTCACTTTGTAACAATATTCAAGATGGACACCAATAGAAAGCTGCCTTTATTATCCACAAGGGACTTTACAAATCCACAGTAATGTTCTTTAATTTGAATAATTCATTCACTACTTTCCAGCAATTCATGAATGATTTGTTCCATGATATAATCACTGAAGAATGGCTTGTCATCTATATGGATAACCTCATCTTCTCCTCTGATGCTAACACACATCAAGAACACATCTTCTGTGTCCTCCAATAGATAGCAGAACTTGATCTTTATCTCAAACTGGAGAAATGCACCTTCACTATCTCCCAGATCAAGTACCTTGGAATGATCATTTGTTCTGGTGAGTTAGCCATGAACCCTGTTAAACTTGCTGGCATTTTCCAATGGCTGGTCCCCTTCAAAGTCAAGAATGTTCATTCCTTCCTTGGCTTTGCTAATTTTTACAGGCAGTTTATACTGAACTATTCTGCCATTGCCTGCTCTCTCCTAGATCTTACCAAAAAGACAACTGCCTGGTCTTGGTTTCTTACTGCCCAGAAGGCCTTTGACTCCCTCAAGGCCATCTTCCTTTCACAACCAGTCCTGCAGATGCCAGATTTCTCCCACCCACTTACACCTTAGGTGGCATTCTCCTTTAGACTAATGCCAATGGTAATTGGCATCCTTGCTTCTACCTCTCCAAGACATTCTCTATAGCCAAGCAGAACTATGATATCTATGACCATGAACTTCTTGCAGTTATTCACACCCTCAAAGCCTGGAGGCAATATCTTCAGGGTTCCTTGTTTCCTGTCCAGGTTTTTACTGACCATAAAAACCTGATGTACTTTAAGTCTTCCAAAAAGCTCAATTGTCACCAAGCCCACTGGCTCCTTGATATTGCTGACTTCAACCTGCAACTCTCCCATATTGCTAATTCCTCCCTTGCCAGTCCCAATGCCCTCTTCCACTGCCCTGACCTTTATTCTGACATGTCCTCCAACAATCAGGCTATCACTTTCCTTTTCCCTTCCCTTTTCATTAATCTCATCAATGCTGACCTCCATGCTTATATTGAGAAGCATCTTCCCACTAACCCCCTCCATCTCTCCCTTCTCCAGAAGATAAATGCTTTTTCTGATGAAAAGTTCCTTTATTCATGTACCTCTGACTGATAGGAGGTTAATGGCCTTCTTATCTACAACAATCACATCTATGTTCCCCAATATATGATCCTCTGCTACTCTATCCTCCAATGGTGTCATGATCACCTCTCTGCAAGTCATCTGGATTACCTTAAAATTCACCAACTTGTTTCTGCTGAATTCTGGTAACCCAGTCTTGCCATCTACATTTGTAACTATGTCACTGGCTATCCTGTCTGTCAACAGAACTAAGTAAACACCCATCCCTCTATTCCTGCCCTCTCATCCATTTGCTCCTCCATCACCTACCCATTCCAACAGATCTCTTGTAATCTGATCACTGACCTTCCTTTATGCTCCAGCTTCAATGCTTTGTTGGTTGTGGTTGACCACAGGCTTATGAAGAAGGTAATTCTTTGCCTCACTATGAAAACTGTCATGGCACAGAGAATTGCCACCCTGATTTTCCACAAGATCTTTCTTTGTTTTGGGTTATATAACAAGTTTATCTCTGATTGTGGCTCACAATTTGCCTTCATCTTTGCCAAGGAGCTTGGTAAACTTCTTGAGTATAATCTCTCTCTCTTCACTGCATATTACTCTTAGTCTGATGGTAAGACTAAATGTGTTAACCAGGAAATTAAGACTTACCTCCACATCTATTGCAGATCCAACTTCACCAGATGGGCTGATTCTATCACCCATGCTGAATTTATCCACAACCATCATCCTTACTCAGTCACTGGTCAATCTCCATTCTATCTCATGATGAAATATAAACTCCACATCCTTTTTTCTATTATTGAGGAATTCTCCATGCCTAGTATCACTAACTATACTAAGACTCTTTTCACAGCTCACAATGAAGCCCTTGCTGCTCATAACCTTGCATACCAGACTATGGCCTTACAAATCCACTTTACCTTTTTCCCTTTCATCAAAAAAAATAAAGCATGGCTAGAAGCCCAGAACTTAAAATGGGCTATCATTCACCCCAAGCTTTTATCCAAATGGAAAGGACCCTTTACTATCACAGAAGTTCTATCTCTGTTAAAATGTATATTGAGTATGAATAAACTATTAAAAACATATACCAATCTTCTTCCTGAATGAAACCCTTATGGCTAGAGGGCAAAGGTCAGGTTCCAGCACCTTAGTGGTGCATGAATCTAAGGGAAGGTCATACTCCAGAAACTCTGGAGATGTCTGGAGACTTCTGGAGGGATTTGGGAAGGGTTGGTTGATTAGATAGGACTTAGCTTCACCTTATGTGCTGTGCTCTTGCACTTTCTGATATTCTGATTTACAATGGTGTTGGAGGTTGGGAAGAGGACTGTCTTGGCACTCAACAAGAGGGACAGGCAAGATGAGGAGAGTTGAGCCTAGTCATGGAGATGGGATCTTATGATTTCTTCAAGGATATTGATTGGCTCTGGAGGTGCTCCAGAGTAACCCAGAGAGTTAGAATGAGCCTAAGGGCTCAGGCAGAGTAAGGACAATGACAAGAAGGTATTTATGTTGATATTCATACTAAGGTACAAGATACAAAACTACAGTACTTATACCTTAGAGAGACAGAACTATCTAGAAGTGTAGCAAAGTGAGACAGGTGCAAACTCAGAAGCAAAGCAGATGTTTAAATATCTAAGAAACAAATGGAGATGTCAGGGGAGACAATGTTCAATCATGTCAGACTAAAACTAAGAGATGACAGAAGAAGTGAGGAGAAACAAGAAATAGAAACAGAAACAGGAATAGTAACAGTGTTATAAACATTTCAATGTACTCCAGAGATACTCCAGATAACTCCAGAGTGGATGGGGCTTGGCTTCACCTTATGTGGTGTGCCCTTATGCTAGTACCAGGTGTCCCAATTTATGGAGGGGTCAGAAACTATCAGAGGTCTGGAATAGACCATAGGGCTTTTCCCAACAAAAGATATGACATCAAGTCATGGAGTAAGTTGAGAGACTTAGTGTAGGGTATGATGTCAAGTCATGGAGCAGGAGGGATCTGAGGGGATTGTAATGTTATGTTATGGTTGATATTCAAACTCCTGTACAAGATACAGAGCTACAGTACTTATTGAGACACAGGTCTTGTGTGTCAAACTACTAAGGACTTTTGAGGCCTGAGGGCACTCTGATACTACTGCTGATGAAGGCTTTTGGGCTAGAGCCAACAGAACTAGGCAAAAAGATAGAAAATAAAGGCAAGAGGCTTGAACTTGTGAAAGCAGAGAGTTCAAGTGCACAAGACTGGATTGATCAGGCTTGCACCTCTCCTTTATATAGAATATAGAAATGTGCACAGACCATATACAATGAGCTGGCCCTAAACTATAGTACAGTAAGCCATCCAATGGCAAAACTAGAGTGGAGACCTGATAATACATGAGGTAGTTATGAGGCAGTCTAGAATGACCTAGACCTGTGACAATGTGAAGAGGTGAACATGTGAAGAAGTGAAAAGGTGAAAAGGTGAAGATGTGAAAGGGTCATGTGATGTGACAATGTGAAGAGTTGCAAGGGTGAAGTAAAAATGAAGGAAATGGAATAAAAATTATAATACTTATACCTTAGGGAGGCAGATTATCTAAGGAGGGAATGAAGATATGAAAGGAATTGTCTCATAAGTAAAGCAGGTGCCAATGCATCCTGGATACAAATGGAGATGTCAGAGGAAACAATGTCAAATAATGTCAAACTGAAACTAAATAATAACAGGGAGAAGCATGGCACAAAGGAATAGAAACAGAAAGTGAGGTCAGAGGAACTACAGAGTTGTATCAGAATAGTATGGAGTTGGCATAGGTAAAGTTGAAACCAATCATTAGATAGGAAAAGATGGAGGTAAAGGGAACTAGAAAATATGCAGCTTAAAGCATGAAAGCAACCAGAGTTGTATCAGAGATATAGCAGAGTTAATCCATTGGCATGGGATGTGACAGTATTCCCCTCTTAAGGCCTGAGCCCCTGAAGGCTGTGGAGCATGTGCTCTCAATGAATAAGTGAGCCCAGCAGGCATTGGGGTTTAGCTGGCCAGAAATCCATAAAAGCAAATATCACCCCAGAGACTTCCACACTAGTTCCTCTCATCATGTCTTCATTTACCAACATTCATACCTGGTCTGATAAGTGCCTGGAGGAGTGCATCAAAGATAAAGAGGAGCTTGGTGATGCAAAGTACACTGAGTGGAAGTGGTGGGGAAAAATGAGGAGAGAGAAGGCTCAGAAGAAAGCAGAGAAAGTTTGGAAAGCAGTGGTGGCAGTCCAGAAACAGATAAGTACTGAAAATGTGGTCAGGGCCTAGCACTCAAAACTGGCTTAGGTGGAGGAACTTTACCAGGCCCAGGTGGGGTTGAGTAGTGGCAATGGCAAGAAAAGAGCAGAAGAGGAACCAGGGTGCTGGAGATGCAATGACCAGGGACTGGAGTGCCAGGTGGGCCCAGGCAAGTCAACATCATGCCTTGCCTATATAGAGACAAAGGTGAGGTGTGACTGCCCCAGCCAGAAAAAGCTGAAAAGAAAGCAGAGACAAAAGGTAGGAGAGAAAGAGGTGCCCAATAGCAGGGCAGACTCAGAGGAGACAGAGGAGGGTCTTTGGCAGGTGGCTGAGGGCTGTCATCTGATGGAGGCATCAATAAGGGAGGTGGGCAGAAAGGTATGATGGAAGGCAAAATGCAGAAACCAGCTGCTGGGGCAGCTGGTTGATGCATTGGAAAAGGCATGGGTGGAGGAGACTGGAGAAGCTGGGAGTTTGGGAAGCAAGAACAGGGAGGTGGATGAGGTGGCAGTAGAGCTGTTGGAATTTTGTGCAGAGGTGGGCAAAATTTCCATGGTAGACAAGGAGATCAAAAAGGTGATCATAGAGTAGGTAGAGGATCTTGTGACTAGATCACTAGATCCACTACTCAGTTGGTTAATTATAAGGTGGCCCAGGTTTGTCTGGGTAATAAAGATGAAACTCCTCAATGATCTCGGAAGTGTGATCTAATTCAGTGGCAAGGAGCCACAAGGTCTTCTCATCAGTATCCTTATAATTTAACCACTTAATCAAGTACAGTAATTTGCAGTTTCTTTGCCTATAATCTATTTTTGAGTCTAGGATTTTGGAGATCTCAAACTCCAGTTCACCATCAATTTTGACTGGTGGTGGAGGTAGTTGCATGTGATCTGGGATCATGTTGGGGACAGAGGGTTCAAGTTGAGAAACATAAAAGACTGGGTGAATGAACTTCATGTTCTCTGGAAGATAAAGTGTAAAGAACAGTAAATCTGCCTGAGCGATAATGGAATAAGGACCTAAGTTCTTTTCAGCAAGTTTCTTGGATGGCCATGTAGTCCTGAAGTACTTAGCCTTGACAAATACCTGGTTACCTACTTTAAAGTCCAGTGCTGGAGATTATTGGGCATCTGTGGGTTCTTGGTATTTGACTTGGGTGGCAGCTATTTCTTTATAAAGGAAGGCATGGAGAGAGTCAAGGTCAATGGTGTATTTTCAAGCTTGAATAGAGGTAAGATCATGTTCCAGGTACATGGAAATGTTTGAATGGTAGCTCTTGTTAGTGAAGAAAGGGGATACATCTGTGGTAGCATTAGGGGCATTGTTATAAGCAAACTCTGCAAGGGGCAGGAGTTCGGACCAGTTGTCCTGCTGATAGTTGCAATAAATGCATAGATACTGATCCAGGATTTGGTTCATTCACTCAGTTTGACTGTCACTCTCTGGATAATACCTGGAAGTGAAGTGGAGATGGATATTGAGGGCTTGACCCAGAGAATGGAAGAAATGGGAAAAGAACTTGGAACCTTGATTGGAGGTGATGTGGAAGGGAACTCCATGTTTGGAAAACACATGGAATAAAAAGAGTTTAGCAAGCTCTGGGGAGGTCACCTTGTCATCTGTAGGGATAAAGACACACTGCTTCGATAGGCAATCTACAACAATGAGGATGGTGGAGTGACTAAAGAAAGCTGGGAGCTATTTGATAAAATCCATAGAGATGAAATTCCATGGCTTTTCTGGAATGGGGAGCTGCTTGAGGAAACCATAGGGTTTGTGACAGGGTACCTTGGCATGGGTGCAAGCTGTACATGAAGAAACATACTTTTTGACAAATGCTCAAATGCCAGGCCAGGTATACTCTTGGTGAATGAGCTCTAGTATCCAATTCTGACCAAAGTGTCCAGATAAGAGGTGGTCATGCTTGTAGCAGAGGACCTGGAGGCAGAGGTTGGAAGTGCTGGAGACATAGATGCAGTTGTCCAGATGCAAGAAACCTTCTGGATCTCTAGACCAATGAGAGTTGGATAAGAGGGTACTGGAAAAGTGGGTAGTGGCAGTGAAATCAGAAGGAAGTGCTGAGAGAATGTCACAATGGAGTGTTTTGATGTCAAAGAGGAATGTGGACCAGAATACTGGAGATGCTAGGGAGGAAGATTGGAGGGACACAGTGAGTTGCTTCTATGTGAACATGGGCCAGAAGTTATGCAGATTGACAAGGGCATAGTCACTATTTCCCTCTCTGGGATAGATGTCCCAGTGTCTAGTTAAAGCATCAGGTTTAGCACCTAGATGACTAGGGCAAAAATGGATAATCAGATTAAACTAAGAGAGAAACTCTGACCACCAGGCTTGCCAGTGGGTCGGAAGTTTAGATGTAGTGAAATATTCCAGATTCTTGTGATCAGTGATGACATTCACCAGAGAACCAGAACCTTTGAGGTAATAACACCAGGTTTTGAATGCAGTGAAAATAGCAAGGAGCTCCTTATTATGGGTGTTATAGTTGAATTCTGGTGCAGTGAGTGTACATGAATAGAAAGTAACAGGGCAAATCTTATCATCTGGGCACTGGAGTGAGAGAATTCCAGCAATTGCATAGTCAGAGGCATCAGTCTCAATAAGGAGAGGGGCATCAGAGATTCAATGGATCAGAATAGGAGCAGAAGTAAAAGCATCCTTGAGACACTGGAAAGCAGTGTGACAAGAAGCATCAAAATTCCAACAAGCAGACTTGCAGGTGAGGTAAGTCAGAGGAATGATGATGTTGGAGTAGCCCCAGATGAAGCAGTGATAGAAGTTAGTGAAACTGAGAAAGGACTGGATATCCCAAATCTTGCAAGGCTTAGGCCAATCCAGGATGGATTGGACCTTTTTAGGGAACATAGTGAGCCCTGAAGGAGAGAGCAGGTACCCAAGATACTCAGTGAAATCAGTATAGAATTTGCATTTCTCAGATTTGGCAAAGAGGCTGTGTTTCTGGAGGCAGTGAAGGACTTCTTGGACATGCTCAGTATGAGATATCCAGTCAGCAGAGAAAATTAGGATATTATTCAAATAAATGATTACCAAAACATCAAGAAGATCAGTGGAGACAGAATTGACAAACTGCTGAAAAGCTACAGGGGCATTGGTAAGCCCAAATGGCATGACAAGCCACTTACAGGAGCCATAGTGCATACAGAAGGAGGTTTTCCACTCATCACCCTCAGCAATGCAAACTAAATGGTAAGCATGCCTAAGGTTGAGAGTTGCATGGCTCAGAGCATCAAGGAGATTGGAGATGTGCAGAAGGGAGTAGTGGTCTTTCTTTGTGATCTTGTTGAGTCCTTGGAAATCTACACACAACTGGAGGGATCTGTCCTTCTTCTGAATAAAGAGGACAGGGGCAGTGTGAGCAGATGCAGAGGGTCAGATGAAACTGGTAGCAAGATGTTTGTCTAGGAAAGTCCTGAGTGCTTCAAGCTCAAAGGGTGACAGGGAATAGATGGTGCTGACAGGCAGTGAGATGCCCTCTTCCAGATTGATTTTCAGGTCAAACTTGCAGTAAGGGGCAAGAGTAGATGCCTTGCTTTTGCTAAACACATCAGCAAAGTCATGGTATTCCTGAGGAATGCCAGAAAAGTTACCTGGAGGAGGGGCAATGGAAGTGGAACAGAGATAACTCTCTGGGGATTGGGACTGTAGGTAGAAAGGGACTGAGCCATCAAGGCTACAGGCACATGTGAATGCTGATGAGCTAAGTAGCTTGATTGACAGAGATTTGGGGTCAGGGGAATATGGTGAATCAGATTCAGAGTCAGCTTGGGTCAGAGAAACTGGAGGCTGTGGAGGTAAGCTTGGGGGTGTTGGCATGTTTGGTTTGGATGATTAGAATGAGATACAACTTGATACCCAGTCAATCAATGGATTGTAGTGGGCAAGCCAGTTGTGTTCTAGAACAAGAGAACTAGATTCATTCAACAGAGTGACATAGAAGATCATCAGAGTGATATCACTGGTTTCAAAACAAATAGAAAGGTCAATGGCATTTATGATTATAGAATTGAAAGAGCCATCAAAAAGTTGGAGCTGTAATGGAGGAATGAAATAAGTTGGAAGATTGTAAGTACTAACTAACTTGGTGTCTATGAAGCAATCTGAAGAACCAGAGTCAATCAGGGCAGAAAACAGAGGAATTTCTTGTGAATCAAGGATAACAAGAGGCATAAGTAAAGCATTATCTAAAAGAATGGACATGTTAAGTCTAACCTCCAGTAAAGCATGGAAAGGATCAATGCAACCTCCAGCCCATGTGAAATCATGGAGGCTGCAGACTATTTTTTCACCTCTGAGACAGAGGCCTCCAGTTTGATTTCCAGAGTGGAGGTTTTGGTGGCATGAGCTTTGGCTGCCTTGGAGGAAGACTTGAGGCAGTCCTTTGCTATATGCCCCATGAGATCACAGAACAAACAGAGGTGATTCTCCAGTCAACACTTGTGTTCTTTGGTAGTGAGCTTACTATCCTTACCAAGCTTGGATGATAAGTCCTGTTTCTGGAGAATGGTCAACTTGAAGGAGCCAGAGGAAGTAGCTGACTTGTTCCTTGATTTATTAGGGCCAGAGGTCGAAGCAGAGGATATGGCCAGTTTATCAGATGATTTGGA
The DNA here is from genome assembly GCA_038089275.1 of Pulveroboletus cf. rosaemariae. Lineage (NCBI taxonomy): Eukaryota > Fungi > Basidiomycota > Agaricomycetes > Boletales > Boletaceae > Pulveroboletus > Pulveroboletus cf. rosaemariae. The sequence continues at coordinate 82,255 of JBBPKN010000055.1, forward strand.
CAGATGAGACAACTTTCCTTGTCAGCTGATTTTGGATTTGCACTCCCAGTAACAAGCATCAATGGTCTGAGCCAGCTGGCACAGCTCAATAAGTGTCAGCAGCTTGCCAACATGGGAAAGGTCATCCTTGATGTGGTCTGGAAGACCATTATAGAAATAGTGGCAGAGGATACCTTCTCTGTAACCCCAGACTTGAGATGCAATTCTATTAAACTCAACTACATATTTGTTGATTCATTGACCATTCTTCACAGTCAACTGGTCTAGCTGGTGCTCTGCATCTCTGACCAGGTCATGGGGTCTGAAGTTGGTCCGGAGTTCCTGAACAAACTCCTTATAATTGTCCATTCACAAGGAATGGAAGTCAGGGTCTTCAGTAAGAAGGAGGTTAGGCTCAAACCATTCCAATGCCATGCCCTTAAGGTAGGACTGAGCATAAGTGACCTTGGCTCAGTTATTGGCAAAGGCTTTGGGATGATCCTGGAAGTTTAATTTGCATTGCACCAAAAAAATGCGGAGCTTTTGGGGATTAGTTCCATCAAACTGGTCTGGTTCCTGTACTTTGGTACACTGCAATGTTTCAGGGGTATGATGGAAAGAACAAGCTAATCCATGAATGACACTAGCAAGATTGGTGATAGTGTCATGGTGAATGGGAATAGATTCCAGGTCTGGAAAAGGTTCAGAGTTATCCTCCAGAATATTGAAATATCCATTGAAGAGGTTATCTCTTGGTTCATCTGGTACTCCTGGCTGGGCACCACAGTTGTCAGGGGTGTGGGGAGGTTGAGGAACTTTGAAACCATCAGGGGCTTCATCAACTGGAGCACTAGGTGTGAACAAGTAAAAGGAAGCAGAAGCCTGTGAGGCTGAGCCTGGGGTGTGGCAGGCAGAGAAACTCTTGAACTGATCTAGGACAGCATGAGAGCAAGCTCTGGTTACACAGATAGACATGATAGCAATACCAGCACAAGTGGCAGTTTGAATATACTGTTATAAATGTTGTGACATACTTCAGGGGTACTCTGGATAACTCTGGAGTGGATGGGGCTTGGCTTCACCTTATGTGGTGCACCCTTATGCTAGTACTGAGTGTCCCAATTTATGAAGGGGTCAGAAACTATTGGAGGTCTGGGATAGGCCATAGGGCTTTTTCCAACAAGAGATATGATATCAAGTCATGGAGTAAGTTGAGAGACTTAAGGTAGGGTACAATGTCAAGTCATGGGGCAGGAGGGATCTGAGGGGATCATAATGTCATGTTATGGTTGATATTCAAACTCCCATACAAGATACAGAGCTATAGTACTTATACTTCAGGGAGACAGATTATCTAAGAAGGGAATGGAGATATGAAAGGAGTTGTTTCATAAGTGAAGCAGGTGCCAGTGCATCCTGGATATGAATGGAGATGTCAGAGGAGACAATGTTGAATAATGTCAAACTAAAACTAAATAATAACAGGAAGAAGCATGGCACAAAGGAACAGAAACAGAAAGTGAGGTTAGAGGAACTATGGAGTTGTATTGGAATAGTACAGAGTTAGCATATGTAAAGTTGAAACCAATCATTAGATAGGAAAAGACAGAGGTAAAGGGAACTAGGAAATATGTAGCTTAAAGTGTGAAAGCAACCAGAGTTGTACCAGAGACATAGTGGAGTTGATCCATTGGCACAGGATGTGACAAACAGTAACTGAGAGTGGGACTAGTAACAGAGTTATATTAGAGTGGTCCAGAGAAGACAAAGTGAAACTAAGGTAGTATTTAACTGGAACAGAGATAGGACTGAAAATAGAATAGGGCACAGTAGAAGTGGAGAGCCAGGGGAGCATATACTGATGGAGGGGTGAAAAGTGTACCTGCATAGCTGGGGTGGAATGGAATGGTGACAATGGGCCAGAGTTGCCTGGAGGGAAGCCAGAGGGTTAGATTGGCTTACTGGGTGTGAGGACCAGTTGTAAACCAGGTTAGGATTGGATTGAAATTGTATTGGAGGTATGGAATATGACAATCTCCCATTATATACTGCCTCTACCTTCCCACTTCCTGAAAGATCCACCTAGTCTTCCATATATTCCTTTTATTGCCCTATTACAAAAATAATGTTCATGGAAAGAACTTCCCTGCTCTCCCTCCAGATCTTATAGAAGGTAAAAAGGAATATGAAATAGAGCAAATATTAAGGCATCAAGGCACCTCTGGTAACTGCCAGTTCCTGATCCATTGGAAAAATTACTTGGCAGAAGATAACTTATGGGAATCCAAGTGGAATCTGTTATGCTAGGCCTGGATAGGAATAGGCATAGACCTTGCTGTGAATGAAGTGGAAGAAGTGAATCAAAGATAAGCTTCAAGACAAGTAGAAGACAACAAACAAAGTGTTGTGCCTTAGTGGTACCAGCTATACTCCCAGGAGTGTGCTGAGATTAGACACTGATGATCCTCTGGTTAAGTGCCAGGACACAAGCAATGGATTCCAAGTATGTAGGTACAAGGACAAGTGGAGATGCAAAGACTGTAAGGTGGTCACAAGGTAGAAGTAGCATAAAGAGAGAGGGAATCAGAAGTACACTACTTTATAGTACAACTAATAGGGTTTAAGCAGAGATGGAATGAGTAATCATGCTGATGAATAATGAGTAAGATATCCATGTGGAAATGAATGGAAAGAGATAGAATGATTATGAGTCAGCTGATTAAGAGATAGAAGGCCTGGGCAAAGGGCATAATAAGAGAGTGGTCTAGACAAGGCTAGAGCGTGAGAAGAGCGGAATTTATAGTGGAAAGCAAACAAGAAAGCACCCAAGGTGCAAGAAGAGCAGAAGTGTCATATCCTGGACCTCTGACCTGAATTCTGACCCCATTTTAACCCAGCTTACAATTGGTCTTTGCTCCTAGTAAGCCACTCCAGCCCTCTGACTTCCCTCCAGATAACTCCAGTCCTCCATCACCATTCCAGTCTTCCCCAGCTATGCATGTATGCTTCCTGCCCCTTAGTATTATATGCTTCCCCAGGCTTTCACTTCCACTCTGCCCATTCCACTTCCAGTCTATCTCTGCTCCAGTTAAGTACTATCCCAGTTCTCCTTTGTCATCTCTGGACCATCCAGATATAACTCTGTTACCATTCCCAGTCAGTTACCATTATCATCATTGTTACTATTCCTGTTTCATTCCTGTTCCTTGCTTTCCTCTGTTTTATCCTGTCACCCTTCAGTTTTAGTCTGACATGATTGGACATTGTCTTTCCTGACATCTCCATTTATTTCCTAGATATCTAGACATCTGCTTTGCTTCTGAGTTTGCACTTGTTTCATTTTGTTACACTCCTAGATAGTTCTGCCTTGCTAAAGTATAAGTACTGTAGTTTTGTATCTTATACCTCAGTACAAATATTGACAAAAACAACAGAAATACCCTCTTGTCATTGTTCTCACTCTGCTCGAGCCCTTGGGCTCACTCTGACCCTCCAGGTTACTCTGGAGTACCTCTGAGGCCAAGCAATATCCTTGAAGGAGTTGCAAGGTCTCACCTCCATGACTAGGCTTGACTTTCCTTGTCCTGCCTGTTCCTTCTGTTGAGCATAGAGACAGCCTTATTACCTACCCCCAACATCTATGTAAATTGGGACAACAGAAAAGTGCAAGGGTGCACCACATAAGGTGAAGCTGAGTCCTGTTTGATCATTGAAACCCTTCCTAGATTTTCCCAGAACTCTCTGGAGCCCCCTGGAGTTCTGACCTTCCTTCAGTGTCAAGGGTTTCATTTAAAAAAGGAACTGGTTAAAAGTATACTTGTCTTGGTATAGATTTTAACAGTCTTCTTTTTAGTGGAATGAAAGTTTTAACAGTATATTCATACTCTCACTTGCACTTCTCTTGCCTTTACTTAAGGATTGGCCTCCACTGTCTCTCAATACTCAACTCCAAACCACCTGCATGCTTGGCGCACTCACAGGTGATTCCTCTGAGATCTCTGGAACTTCATTTCATCTCTTGTGTCAGCTATCAGGATATAAACACCAATGACACCACTATGACCTTGTGCTCTTCTGGGCATTTGACCCCTAAGTTAATCTAGTCCTTACAGCACAAGCCCCTTACAACCCCCAATGTTCCAAGTCACTCTGAGCCACTTCAACAATTCTATGATGTCAGTCACTGGCCCCTGTCACTCAAAACACATGCACCTAGATGTAACTTCTAACTTCTGACCCTGGCATTCCCCTATTTCCAACTCTGGGCTCTCCAGAACAGCTATGATTTCCTACTATCATACAGTGTCACCAGCTCTTATGGATCCTTGAATGCAGCTTAGGTTATGGTTCTCTACCAATAAGCACCATTTCCTCCATTTTTCCTGCTCTTTTCCAGCATCTAACTCTGGTTCTCTGACACTTTGTTGTCACCTGGTAATCCTCAATGGAAAACCACTCCATGTCACTCCAGACTATTCCAACCACTTTCTCATGCCTAGATCTAGCCATTGCAATCTAAGCATTCTCCAGCTGCCTCCCCAGCCCCTTCTTGACAAGTCACTCCAGGATTATTAATAGGCAGTCATCAACCTCTAGCATCTGTTCTCTACTCCTAGGCAACCCATTTTTGGCCATTGGTCCTAATCTTTCAAGACCTGTTCTTCCGAGCATGACAAGTCTATTAAACCTGTATCCCTTGTCTCTCCAACCTCCAGCACCATCTTTCCATGCACTTCTGATCATTACGACCCTCATTGGGTACCTTGTCCTATTTCAGATTTGGGAGCTCCAACACTCCAACCTTTCTGCCTGCTTCTGCTCCTTTTAATGCCTTACCATCACTTTCAATTTTACCTTTTCTGCTCAAGCTATCAGACCTCCACAAGCCCTACAAAGACTATTGGCTTCACTCTGTCAATGCCTAGCATCACCCTCCACTGGATGGTTTGTGTTTACTGATTCTAGGACACCACTAACTCATCCACTGTGGTCTGTTGACCCTGGGTATTGAGTAGTACCTTATCTGTTTACTGGATAACACATGCCAGCATCCCACACACCCCCTGTAGCTCTGTACCACTTTGATCTCAGCTAACTTTGCTCTTGAACCACAGCTCTTGTTGTCATGAGCTGGTAGTTACGACTCCATCACCTAAGTGCATGGTTGTTTCTGTGTTGCTCTGCTTTCTGTAGCAGGCCAGTTTCATCTGTTGATACACCTACCAGGAAGACCTCTGTCTGCCTCTGACCTTCTTCAAACTTGAAGCATTAGACCCTTTATTCTTCATTGCTCATGGTACCTCTGCCACCTGTTTTCTTATCCTCACAGCTAAGATATATTCACCTTGCTGACCAACCAGGCTTCAGAAGCACCACCCCTCTTCCTCTGCACTCTGCTATGCCCCCCGCATTTTGTCTTGCATGCCAAAAGTCTCTTGCCCCCTCTGGGCATCTTCATCCATTTCCACCTCTCTGAAAGATTCACACTTCCATCATGACTGTGCTGCTATTATCCTTTTCTTCCCTGCTTGTGGTTGTTTAAGTGTTGTTTCAGTTCACTATGGTTTTCTGCTTGGATTTCTTTTGTATGGCACTACATTTGTTTTATGTGTTACCTTCCAATAACCCTGTGTTGTTGGCACCCTTTGTCCCCTTATGGGAGATTTGTTTGGCAGAATTGAATTGTCTCTGCATCTCTCTATCTTTTGCCTGAGAAATCCTTGCTCTTCAGACATGGTCCCTAATAACTCCATTCCTGCTCATGGATATTTCCTTCTTTTCTGAATTTTGTCTCAGGACCTGCCCTTCTGTTTCCCTGGGTATTCTTTTCCCAGTAGACCTTCTATTCTTCTGCATCTTCTGGGGATTCTTTTGTTCTGGGCATTCCTTCCTTGGTGATGATTCTGCTCTTTTGCATCTCCTGGGAATGCTGCTCCTTTCTTCAGAACCCTTTCAAATCCCTCCATTGTTTGCCTTAGGAATTCCTTGTTCTTCTGGCCTTGTTCCAATGGCTCCATTTATCTTTGCCTTCTGTTCCCATTCCTTCTAACCTGTCATCCAGGACTTGTTCTTTCATTTTCCCTGGATTCTCCTTCTTCTTTGGGGATCTTTCTGCTCTTTCTATATCCCCTGGGACCTCCCTGTTCTTGTGTCTGTCCTTTTGGTTGGCCTTTCCTTCCAGCCTCCCTCCCATCTTTCCAGATCCTTCTGGACCATTTCCATTTCATGCCTTGTGCTGCCCCTGGTACCTTTACTTTCTGTCTCCTAGTTGACAATGGGATGTTGACCTTGAGGAGGGGATAGCATCTAGTGACCACACTGGGAACCACTGCTTGCACCTAGCAATCTGGTCCCCCTGCACTCTTACCCTTCCCTTCATTTCCACTTGCCTCTCCAGCCTCTCTTCAGTCTTTTCTGCCATAGTACCTAGGCCACCTGGTCAACTGTCTACCTTTGTGCAATGACCAGACATGCTTTGCACCAATTGCCCCCTCTGACCACCTTTACCACTAGTGCAGTGCCTGACTCCTACCTATATTGACTGTATCCATCTCTGATTGTTTCTGGTCATCTTCAGCTCTTCCCCAAGTAGCTCACCTCCCTTCCCTTGTTGCTGCACATAGACAATGTGCAATTCAATCAGTATACAGACATTGGTTGTGTATAGGAGGCAAGGCCAGCAAGCAACTCTTAGTGGAATATCCACTCCTCTGGATCTTCTCTGGCTCCCACCATAATATCCTCTGGCTTTATCCTAGCTCCAAGTTCAGCCACAAAAACCCTCATTCACTTTCTGGCCCTCTGACCTCCATGCCCCTTCCACTGAGCATTATGATTGATTACATGAATACCAGACTCTGCCCTAAGGTATCCCTTTTGGTGGCTCTTCTCTGTCTGGATCTTGACTAGGTCATGAAGGAGCCTGTTTTGCTCCCTTAAGTTCTGGTGAATCAGACCACCAACCTCATGGATTGTGTTGGCAACCAATCCATCACCTGTCATACCAACTCTGTGGGCTGCCTCATTAAGAGCAGTGAGGTTCTGGACTCCTTCCACCATTCTGACCTGTACTCTGCCCCTATCTCTTTGGCTATTGTTTGCTCCCCCTATTTCCATTGAGGCACCAGCCTTGTACACCTCAACTCTGTACCTTCTCCTTTCCTGATTCTTGGCCATTATAAAGGCCATTCCATTATTGGGATGGAGAGCAAGCTGGTTATCCAACCAAAAGTAGAGATCTGGGAATCCAGCCATATTAGAGCAGGAAAATGAGTGCCAACTTCTTTCCCTCAGGAACTTATCTTCCTTGAGCCAACTCCATGCTAACCCCAACTCTAACTGAGTACAGAATCCATTTGCCCTCAATTATTGTGTTTTAGTTCCCTTTGGAGATAAACAAACCTCCCTCAACTCCACCCTAGATCTGACCCTTTTGACATTTGTTTTGGTTGTTATTTGACTATTGGACTCTAGTCTAAATTCTGTCCTTCTCTCTGGAAGTCTTTCCAAAGCCCTGTGTCTCTCCACTTCTACCCCTTCATTCCTTTTCAGTTTCTCTGTCTTTATGGCAGAAGCAACCATTTTGACATTGGATTTTAATCTTATTCCTTTGGGAAATTTAGCTATTTCTTTTATCTGTTCTTGGCTGTCCTTTTGTCCTCCTTATCACCCCATGACCACCCAAGGTACCACTTGCCTGGTCATGAGATTTCATTTTGACAGGTTATTACAATTTGTGGAAACCTTACTTTCTGGACTTACTCTGAACTTGTTCACTCAAGGCTCAAAGCCTTCACTTCAGAAGTCATTAACCCCCTTTGTACCCTAATTCTGGTCCCCCTGGGTCATTCCTGAATCCTGTCCTCTATTATGAAGACAAACTAGAGTAATGACTACACTACTCTAGTACCATTATATCTTTATCTTCATTCCTTTCTGCTTTCTCCCAGACCCCCATCCCAAGCTCCACCACCTCTTCTGCCACCTTGTCCTCTTTGCCATTCTCTGGCCCACTTTCTGCATCCTCTTTGCTCACCTTCCACACAGGATTGAGAATGTTGATCAGCCATGCTAGCAGCTGGTTCTCCCTCCTCATCTTCCACACTATCTGGTCCCCTACCTCCCATATGATTGCTGCCAGCAGGCAACAGCCCTCTGCCACCTGCTCAGTACTGCCCTCCACTCCCTCTGAGCAGGCCCTTTTTTTGGGCCACTCCTCCTCCATATTTCTCTGATACCACTTCTGCATTAGCTTCTCCTTTCCTGGGTGTTCATACCTCACCTTGGCCTCTTGATAGGCCAAGCATGACATGAACTTCCCCACACCCACCTCGCACTCCATCCCCCTATCTATGCACCTCCAGCATGCTGGTGTCTCCTCCACCCTCTGTTTCTCTTTGTCATTGCTGGGCCCTGCTTGGACCTGCACTTGCACCACCTGTTGATTATCAGTGGTGCTATTCACAGGATAACAACTGTGGTATTCACCTTTTCTTGGGCAGCTGCCTCTGCCACCCTCTGGGCCCTCTGGGCCTCCTTGGCCTGCCTTCAGGCCTCTTTCACCCTCCTTCATTTCTCCTCCTTCCTTGCCTTCGCATGCCTCTTGTACTTGGCATATTTGGTGTCACTCAATGCCTCATCGTCATCAGTGCACTCTGCGATGTGTTCATTGGCCCAGGCCATGATATTGTTAAATACAGCCATGTTGTTGTAATAAAAAAAGGACAAGCTACCATTGAAGTCCCCATTTTTATTCATGAGCAAGCTGAGAAACTCTGCTCTTTCACTCCATTGTAACTAAACAAGGTCATGTGCTTATTACCTCCACAACCCTCTGCTCTACCCCCAATGTTACTAAAGTGTGCAATCACATGCCCATCACCATACTATCACAGATCACATGTCTGTACTCTCCATACCCTGGGCCAACAGCCTTCAAGGGTTCAGGCCTAAGGGGGGAATACTGTCATATTCTGGACCTCCAACCCAAATTCTGACCCTATTTTGACCTGGCTTATAATCGGTCTTCACATCTAGTAAGCCACTCCAGCCCTCTGACTCCCCTCCAGGCAACTCCGGCCCTCCATCACCATTCCAGTCTTTCCCAGCTACACATGTACACTTCCCACCCCTTAGTGTTATATATTCCCCTGGGCTTCTGCTCCCACTCTGCCCATTTTACTTCCAGTCTATCTCTGCTCCAGTTAAGTACTACCCTAGTTCCCCTTCATCATCTCCAGACCATCCCAATATAACTCCATTACCATTCCTGGTCAGTTACCATTACCATCATTGTTACTACTCCTGTTCCATTTCTGTTTCTTGCTTTTCCCCGTTTCATCCTGTTATCCTTTAGTTTCTGTTATGCACTAACACTACTTAGCTAAGGGTTATTTTTCATTTTTACCCTAAGCTAAGTTCTCTTTCCTATTTAGATCTCTTTAGCCCCTTTCGCTTCTTTTATCTTATCTTATCTCATCTTA
>JBBPKN010000056.1:0-91479 GCA_038089275.1 Pulveroboletus cf. rosaemariae
CAATAGAAAGCCAAGAGCAAGTACTGCATTTCATACACTTATAGCCTAGCATGATAATTAGTAGTTATTGATAGCCATTGCATTTAGTGCAAAACATGCAAATATTGGGACAGTTTTTTGAGCCACTATATGCATATAACCATAGAACATCATGTTCCCTCTTCTATTTCTTTTTTTTTCTTTTGATCATGCCCATTTCCATTCCCATTTTCTCTTCTTTTTCTCCTTTTTTCCCCCTTTGGCCATATCCATCAGTCTTTTGAAGCAAAACAAACACTGGAGCAGAGTTACCTAGTCTTGTCAATCCATGCTCCCATGTGGATTATGTAGGATCTGGGAAGACATCCATATCTCAGGTGTTAGTTTGTACAATAGATTCAGCACCATGATCTGCTCGGCGGGACAAAACATCTCATGTGGTTCATGTGTCTTTCTACATCATGTCTCTCCTGGTATTAGCACTGCTGGGGTAATGGTTCGAGGCGAGACCCACGACACGGTGGCAACAATATTACAAGGAACCAACTATTAATATGATACATCTGGAATGGAAGTCTGTTCGTTATTTTGTGCATTTTTGAAGAGTTGTTGCTTTAAATAAATTCGGTTTGTGGTGAGACAAGCCATTAGGCCTGCTCATGACCACTCCATACACCCCCCAGTTCAACTACGAGAGTGAAGAATGCCATTGTATATGCGGCCAGGTAATGCTTTGTGTTCGTAGGCAGGCACTAGCCGGGGTAGAATATGGTCCCAACTATTTAATTCATCCGGGTGCGACATATCCGAGTGTGGCATCTTAGGGCCTCAACTTCGAACAAGTGTCCGCTGTCCGCACCACACGCCTGGGTGAGTGGAACAGACCAGGCTGGCTGCTAGGTAGCTTTGCAACTATATTATTTAATCCTATCCTATCGTGTCTGCTCATCGCACATGATCGCTCTACAGTGGCCAACTTCCAGTGATGTGTACTCGACCGAGTCTGGACAATCCTTACCAACATGTGCTAACCCATGGAAGGACCCATCGCCCTACCTGCTAGATGCTATGAGACGAACCCAACCTAGGACGGTCGAGCAAGTTCTTGTCGCACATCCGGAACCTCCTTCCCGCGTTCCCATACCATGTGCTCAGCATTGGCGGTACTGCTAAACCTTACCTGTGCATTCAAGTATTGTGCATAAGGTCTTTCTGTCTCGGGGATCTGCTGGATATGAACCAAGTTTCGGAGAGTCTTGATGAGCGTAGGGTGATTGTCTAGAAATGCATATGTCGTGATTTCGATTCCTGCGGCGTAAATTCGCAGACATCGATCCTCGACATCGCGCTCTGGGAAAGTGACAGAAAACGAGGGCAATTGACCAAAGTCGGCCAAGATCGCGATATAGGGAACCGACTCGAGAGTGCCTTCCCCGCCTAGGTTTTCATGCCGTCGGGTGATGGACCGCAAAACGTCTTTTGAGCTCGTCGATTTCCCAGTCTTGTCTGAAATGAAAATATGTGACACTCGCGGCTTCCTTGGTGCGCTTTCAGCAGCACCCTTGAAGTAGATCGGTATCATTTTATCGATCAGCGGTTGTTGGTGGCAACACTGCACTGCACTCGTCCTGCACCAGTGACGCAGCGTGAACTCGTTCAAGCTACGTGACGACTCATCAGACTCGAACCTACGATACCAAAATAAAATTCAAAACTCTGACCTTAATTCATTCTCTCCTGTTGATCCAGCGATATTGGCCTCCATGCACACCCAGTGCGAGAAATTCAGATACGCATTTCTGAACGTGTTACGTGCACGTGATGCCTGCGTGTCCTTCTGGTCCCAAATCTGCGGTCCGAATATAAACTCGAGCCAATCCACGACTGGAATCATTTCGCAGTCAGCAAGATGGTCTTCCCATGTCGATAGTGTCCTAGTGGCCACGTTCTCTCGTGCGCGAATAAACAAGTCTTTTGCCAAGAGCCATAGTAAACGGCTAGCCAGTTCGCCGCGTTGACCCATGTCAATCATACCAGAGTTGACGGCCATCAGAAGGGTAGTCAAAGCAACCCCCAGGTTTTCAGGCATACCATGCAGATCCATTGCTGCCGCACACGACAGGAGGGGTTCAGATGGATAACTCGTGAACCTCCAGCTGCGGTCCCAAGTCGTCGAGAGACATATTAGAAGGTGGCTTGCCACGCCATTCTCCAGATGCTCGACCGAGTCAGGGTGTCCAAAGGTGATTTTCAGCGCAAATCGTTGACCCAATACCGCAAGCACCTGGCTCGTTTGCTGTGCATCGAAATGGCGGGCCCCACACAGCTTCGAAGACGCTGTGTCCAGCACCAATCTCGGAAATTTGAGTGCCGTCTTCAGAGAGTGCCATCTGTGAATGACGACCAAGTTAGTCACGCGCCTCAAGGAGCACGACGTTACATTACAGCGGTCTTCCATAATCTACGATGCGATCGATCTGGGAGACATTTTCAATGTCAATGTCTTCAAGTTCCCATGCACTCTGGTCCCATCCCAGCTGAGTGTATGGTGGAAAAAGCTTTTCTCCCTTGATGGAGACACGATCAGAATTGTCTAAGGGCGAATCAGTCGGAATACCAGCGAAATGGGATAACACCACAGACACATTTCGTTAGGCGGCGAAAAGTCAGCGACCTTGGAAGTCGTCGAGGCGAAAACGACCCAGACGGCATGCTCATTGTGATTTCGTGAATATTCATTCACAATCCTGCAGAAAATATCTGCTGGGCGATATTCCGAGCGACCCTGATGGACTACAGTGAGTGGGTGTGCCTCATCGACCGCGATCACCATCTTGGGCTGGTCTGTACGGTCAGGAAAAACTCTCCCAAGGCAATTAGCCATTCTTTGGTAGGCAGCAAAGAGGAGCACCATGGATCCAGTAGTCTCAGAGGAGCGATAACGCTTCCTGCTAGACGAGCTGTCATTTTTACCAGATACAGTGATTTTTGCCAGGTCATCGGCAGTCTCCTCAACGTCGGTGCGCATGAACATATCAGTCACACGATCAACGCCAGTCGTGGAAGAAACTGAAACTTCTGCTGTTATATCAGGGACTTGATCGGAGGGGTGGGCGAGACCAGCATGAGCCTACAGAAGACCGTGAAATCGGATTTGAGATGCCATGTATGATATCTACCTTGTAATATTTTTCTGCAAGCCTATTGAAGAAATCGGCCCTAGCAGTGGTCCTCGGGGGGTCGCTCATATCGCACATCTGGAGCACCCAGTTCATGATGGCCCTCTTGGTATTGCGGGTGGCGCGACTCTTTCTGGAGAGATACTCCTCGACGGTATCAAACAAGGCGATGAAGAACGCATAGCACACCCTGCTATACTTTGCTTGACTACCGGGAAATTTGGTCAAGATTTCGGATGGGACAGGATCGCGTGCAGGAAATGCTAATTTTTCCCTCTCTCCGCGCAAATTCATGTAGATCACTATGACGCCCTTCTTGCTCAACTAATATTTGAATCGGTCGACACGGATGCATGTACAAAAAGTGGCCAATTTACCTCGGTCAACAGCCTTGTTTTTCCAGTGCCCGAACTCTGGACGATGGAACAGAACCTAGCATAGTATGGAGGCTTGGACATGGTCTTGAACAACTTTTCGTTGAGCGTCAAATACTCATAGAAGCCGTGAACGGCAGCGCCACAGTACTCTGCTCCGAACGATTCGGACAGCTCTTTGCGTAGGTCTGACAAAGGAGGTCATTATCATTCCATAGTTATGGCAGAGGATAACCAGTGTGGTGAAAACTACTGACCTTGAGAAGTGTCATCAGGCTTTGACTCTTGACCCGGTGCTCTGAGGATGGCTGCCAAAATCATCAGTAAACTACCAGTGGATATTCCACAGACGCGCACCGAGATTCCGAATATCGCGATATGATTTGTGTTCCCAGGCAGATGCGAGGGTATCCAGTAGTTCCGGGTGGGCAGAGAACAGTTTTTTCGCCTCGAACCAAAGAGAGTATTTCATGTTCATGCACTCGTTTGAGTAATGCACGATGGCGCTGAGAAGGCCTGCATAGTCAGAAGAAGAGGCCAGATTGTTGCTGGGTTCGAGGCTCTTGTTCACCAGGGCATCGAGCTCGCGATGAGTGGCATGGTCGAATTGATCTGAGAGCCTTTGTAACGTCATGTTGTTCCACCAAGTGTCACTTGACGTGCCGTTCTATATAGCTCATCGACAGAGCCATGATAGTTCTGCCACTGTCTATTGTCTACAAACGGTGGAGCAGTTGCACATTCACGACACGAACTGCCGCCGTAGCCAAAACGATGTGGGCTGTTCCACCGCTCCACCTATCGCCAACGACCGATGGATGTCAACCCATAGCACTGGTCATCCACCCCTGGCGGTACGTTTCGGACCCATTTAATGCAACAACGAAAAAAAATGCAGTGATACTACTAGGTGCAAACGGGGTCCGCAGCCGAGATCGCTCAGGTTCGGCTATACGCTTGCAAAAGATATGGAGGTGAACTGCAGCGTCGAAAACCAAGTTTCGGAGTCTTGATGAGTGTAGGGTGGTTGTCTAGAAATACATACGTCGCGGTTTCGACTCCTGCGGCATAAATGCGCAGACATCGATCCTCGACATCACGCTCTGGGAAAGTAACGGTAAACGAGGATAGCTGACCAAAGACGGCCAGGACAATGTTAGGACAGCTCGCCCGTGACCGTTCAAGACGGAGGTGCGTCGAGAAGGAAAGGTTAATGGTTTCTATCTATGCACGTTGGTCTGGATCACGTGCGATCGCCTGACGACGAGAGAACGCGGGTCACTCGGTCAAGGACCAATGTAAGTGTCGTTATCCCTAGGTAAGGACGGTCAGTCCTCCGTTCGAGCGTATACAACACTCGAGACAGCACAGCAAGTGGGCGAAGCGGGACAATCCGTTATGATGGTCTCCGAGTCTCCGACGACCGTCGTTTAGATCAGTTGGCGCATTTGTGACTCTCCAGCCGTTCGTGCCTCGCCTCGTCGTTTAATGCAAAGGAATTGGGGGGACAGCCACGCGTCCACCGCCATACTCCGCAGGTTTATTTATCACAAGATGATGGAAAGCTGACCCCCCCAAGGATGCGGTCAGCGACGAGGCTGCTCGCACAGTGCGCTCCACTTCGTCAAGGATATCTACGCATGAATGACCGTCCAACCCCCTATTCGCCCATCAGAAATCACCAGAATGTACTCGCGTATACACACAGTTAAGCCAAGGCAAGACGGCTGATCAAGGTCATCCCTAGACTCCAGATGCCGAACCGCATTCATTCTCATGCGAGCTTTGCAAGTCTATTTTCGTTTCATCTCCTGTGAACCGAAGTAAATGATAGCGCGACCACTAACCGCCTGACAGGTGAGCTCGCAAACATTCTTGTTTTATTTCATCTTCTCTGGCATCTTCTCCGTTTGCCTCTGTCCCCTGACTCGTCCCTCTCAACACAAGAATGTAATAGCAACAACAGCGGCAATGCCATGAGCAATAACCGCAATGTCATGTCAAACAGAAATCACGGCAAGATGGAGTGTCATCCAAGATGTCGCAGTATGTCTGAGGTCAGTGATGTATGGAACCGTTTTATTTGAGGACGTAATCACGATTGACAAGGGCCAAGGAAGTAACCAACCAACCTCGGCAGATGAAGAAGACCTACATGAACCAAGCGAGCGACGGACAAGTCTCCGAACGCCAAAGCCTGAGGGAAGTGACACACGCCCGCGTGTTTCCATGGCGTATCTACCTGCCGCGAGACGAGCGTGTCGACTGTCTGACGGTGGTTAAGACGCTAGCGATTGAAGGCAGTGTGGAAGTGATCGCTTCGTGTAGCACCCGTTTCAAATCCTGATAGGTAAATGGTGTGCAACCCAGACAAACATCGGAGACATATACAATGGCCAGTGATGAGCCCCCATGCTCTATCACAACTAACTTGTTCATTTATCGGTCTTGGTGGGTAGTCTTCTAATGATATGAGTGAGTAGCAAGGACTAACGATCATTGAATTACACAGATAAGATGCACTTCACTCGCACTTTGCTTGTTGCCATCTCGCTTTGTGCGCTAGCATTCGCTGCGCCAGATGCCCAGAGTTCTCATTCAAACGTTGCAGCTGATCCTAGTGAGATCAGTTCTCCTTAAATGTTTGATGATCGCTCACTTTCGCGCCCTCAGTTCTTCCTAGTAGTACCTCGTACTGAAATGAACTGCACCTGGAGGTGTATACTTCGTTAACCACAAAGCGTCCCTTTTTATTAAATTTTTTTGGCCACGCCCATCAACCTTTTGGGTTGAAACAAGCACGGGCGGATTCAATTCGTAACTTTTGTGTCCTACTTACTTAGGGTGTTATTCATGTCCCTGGTGTCAGTCTCGCACAACAGATTTTATACACATGGCCCATGTGTCTTTTATTTGCTTTCGTATCTGTCCGAGTGATGAGTCTATTGGGGTAACGCGCACCATTGCGCACTTTTAGTTTTCGTGGTATACTGTTCCATTGCCGATCCCTTACCATCGCATCCTAAAAACTGATGATTGGTAAGCAGAATAAAGGGAGTACAATATCACACCACGAAGCACCAAGAGAGAAAGACAGAACATGATGATGAGTTGGCCCGCAATTAGAAGTGCAGTCTTGTGAACAGAAGGACTGGCATACAAACATTTCAATTGGAATATGGACGAGACACAATGATATCTTGACGTGGACGCGGACACGAGAGTGGGAGGGACGGAGAGGGTGTATAGAATGACGAGAACGGAGGGTATGAGCTTGATCGACAATCAGCGAGAAACCTCGTGGAGGGAATAGCACCAAAGAGCAGCTCTCTCCGGCTTGTCCCATCATCTTTGGAGTAATTTGTAGATCAAACTTGCGAATTAGACCACGATGACATTCCGTCTATTCAGTAGAATATACAGGGTCGTCGACACTCTGGATGGTATGCGTCACATTGAACAAGTTCCTAGAGATGAACCTCCCATCTGTCTCAACGTGAGCGACGTCGCACCAACTCACTCTCTTCGTCATTGTTCTCCGCACGCCAAATGGCCTCGTTCATATCCTTTACGATGCCCGTCTGTACGTGCCGTTTGACTAACCGCGTCTTCGCCCACGCGGGGTCGATCTCGATCCACCATCGTTCATCCATTTGAGCAGCTGCCTTGCGCCAAGGGTCGATGTTGAGCATAGTATACAGGCCTTCGATGACGATGATCCGATGGACAGGTTGGATGACTACCACGTCGGGTGTCGGGTCCTTGAGCGCGTGATCAAAGGATGGGGCGTAGATAACCGATGGGTCAGAGGGAGGGTCACGATGAGCCACGGGAAAGATTGGGCGGCGCAAGCGAGCGACGAACTCGACGTAGGCAGGTGCGTCGAAAGTCCAGTGGATCCCGCGACGGTCGTGCGCGAGCTTTGGATCGTCCATGGCATCGAGTTGAGCGCGGGTGAGGTGCCAGCCGTCGAGCCCGACGAGGATTGCCTGGGACCCTGAGTGGGCTTGGACAGAGGATGAGGACGAGTGAGAGAAGAGCGCGCTGACTTGGTGAACGAGGCGAGCGGCGAAGGAGGACTTCCCAGACGCCGGAACGCCTGCGATGGCGATCAAGAGACGTGCCGTGTCTGGGACGCTGGAGGGTATCAGCCAGAGGGTTTTACAGTTGGTTCACGGCACTCACGTTCTGAGCTTGTCGACGATGAACTGGGCACGTTCGACGAGGACGCCGTCCATGATGCTGCGCTGGACAGGATCATTGCGATCCACCTCGTGGGAGGTGACAAAAGTTTAAGTTACACTTTGTTTTTGACCGTTCCTGCTTGATCCACACTGCACACCCGCAGCTAGGACTGCACGTTCCTTGTACCATACTCAGATACAGACCACATCTCTTCTTTCATGGCGAGAAGCGAGTTTCAAGACAGGGGTACGCTGACTTGGACCTCGTGCCCTGGCAGTGTTTCACGCTTACCTGCCTTCGCAGCGCGGCCTGATCTCCGACGGCTCCAACCCAGAGATGCGCAAACGCGGTATAAGACCCACCCGATTAGTATGGTCAACTGCTGATGATGTTCGTCTGTAGTGGTATGACGGTCTGGGAAGTGTTTGTTCGTGCTGAAAGCTAGAGGCTGCTCGAAAAGCTATCCAAGCGAGGCCGTTCCGGTTTACTTGACTGTGTTAGTCCACACGCAATTGGCGCTTATAAGCGACTTCTGTCTCAACCACGATCATGGTTCAATGGAATCACGAGTTACAACGACACGGAGGCCAAGATCACTTGCGAGATGACCCGAATGCAAAGTATCTGATGCTATGAGGCAATAATACTACGAGGCAATGATGCGACGAGGAGATCGAGGATGGGTAATGATTACAAGGTATAACAATTTGAAGCAGGTCATATCAGTGCCATCAGAGAAGACACTTCAACGACTTGCTGTGGATTGATAATGACTCGGTGCATGCCCCAACACTGGTCGAAAAATGAGCCAGGCAGCGTTGTCATGTTCTTCCCCGGAGTTCCCAGCATAGCGCTTCTTCGGCACGTCCCATTCTATAAGAATAGCGGGCCGCTTCTCTTGTCCCAGTGCGGTACTCTCTTTTCATCCCTTTTCACCTCATAGTAATTGGGTGAGTGTCCTCCGACGATACGCGTGGGGGACAGGGCATAACCACCTCTCTACCGTGCAGACGGAATGAATTTTGCACACCCCTTGTTCGCACTTTATTTGCTTTGTGTACTGGCTGTCGCTGCACCACAGGATGTGTGGGCGGAAGATGATAACGCCATCTGTGAGAGATTGACTCTCCTATATATCTGATGATCATTCTCTGATCTGGCTTCATCGGTGGTTTAGCTTTTCCGCCCGCCTAGTCAGTACGACTCGGGTGGCTGCTTCCAGAAAGCGACGAAACGTTTGGCGTTATCTCCTGTGGTCTTACTCGGAGCTATTGTATGGCGTGACTTGGAATTGGGATTGCTACAGGGCATGGAAGACCACTTACGACTAACTGGTCCTTTGATGTCGTCTACTCTTTCCCCCACTTATGGCACCCTCGGTCTTCGAGGATCTTTCTCATGCATATCAATGAATGGGATGGTCAATCAACTTTTTCGCGCTCGACTCATACCCTCGATCGAACGTCCGATGGGGGTTGAAAGAAGAGGCCCATATGAATGTAGATATCCGCATCTCCCCCTATTCGGGGGCCATGCCCTCTCAGAAGCGTGTAGCTCCATGGAGCGACCGCTGCCCCCTTTCATACCACTCGCCCCCGCATTTACCTTGATAGGGCTCGTAGCTGGACCGCGCTTACCTCTTTGGTACCATACGCGTCACATCACAGACACACACGGCAGCGTACACAAGCGCCAGCGCCGTCTGGCAAGGAACCCCGTCCCATTGGACGATAAACGCGGGGGAAAAGAATATTGTACCGACGATTGCACGCTCGAGGTTGGAAATTCGGGGCTAATCGCCTTCGCCATATGTCCATGCCAAACATCTAGTGTCGGGATCGGGTTGCCTGAGGACCAAAACCTGCTTGCGAGACAAGCTACCTGTGTCAGCCTCTGAAATCCCTGATAGATAATTGGGAGGGTTCATCGACGAGCCTGTCACTCTTGCAATTTTGCTCACCCGGTCACCTATTGCATTCAAAAACCACCGAAACACTGCACCAACTCGCCCCCCACCTCGAACATCGGGAGAGGGTCACGTCCTCGTCCTTTAATCACGCCACTGTGCTCCTTTGATGGTCCCTTTCACTACTACAGGCAGAATACCTGTCAATAGGCACAACGACTTGAGCTACCCTGAAAGGTGCACGGACAAGTACCAGCACAAACCTCCAGTCGGAAGAATCCAAGGGCGGTGCTGACACATTCGTAGAAGCCCACCAATAAGCCCACCATGCGACGTAATAGAGATAACTGACAGAAGCACGAGCGATCATGTCAGCACCAACGGGACTCATCAAAGAAATGGGGAAAGAAGAGAACGAAAAACGAAAGCGCCCACATTGTTCCGTGTCATTTCGAAAAATCATGTCCAACACGTGTCTCGCTCGCCGGTCGATGTCGTCGTACGTCTCTCGGTAATCCGGTGTCCAGAGTTCATCGCCCTCCGTGAACCCTTTTTCGAAAAGGAATTTCGGAAACGTGGCGTGTATCTCCGAGCGCGTCCGTCGCTTATCGCAGGTATGAACGCCGTTGTGTTCGCGCATGTTCTATATGTATGTACGATTGCACGTGAGTATATACACGACATCGGAATCGATAGCTGTGAGACGCTAGTGCGTAGACTCGCCTCAATAATGATCGTCTTTGGGCCAGAGGGGAGAAGGGTATCATCGAACGTCACTTGGTTTGTCCGAATCGCGCGCGTCAGAGGGCTAGTATACAGCTTTTCTGGGAGGGGGATCCCGAACTGGCGTTCCTTCTCCCAAGCGACATGAGCCTCCTGCGCCTGCTGTTCGCCAAGCGGCGTGAGTTGTGGATCCGCTATGGAGTGACGCGTCCCTCAGACATCCTAGTTCCCTGGGGAACCATCGCAATTCAACACGACATGACATGAGCGACGTACGCCCCCAGACTATCTCGCCATCTCCATTCAGTTTCGCCCAATATCTGATGCGATTGATCAAAAACAGAGATCACACCCTGAGGAAGCGGAGCTTACTCGCACCATGCCTCGAGACATCGCGTTAATGCTCAGCGTCAAGGGATAAGGTAAATCCGCTCGCTCCAGCCACCCACCTTGGAGCCATACTTTGCCTCGGCCATGTTGTCTTCAATCGGACATGAGAAATTAGCCCACGAGACGAGGGACGCGTGTCAAATGAGAGAACACGCACGATAGCCCTCCCCGTGTCGACCCAGGAAAAAGACCTTGAACTGAACCCCCGGTTCTGCGGTCGCGTTCAGCCTCTCGATCTTTGCGACGAACGTCGTCCATCGATCGGCCTGTTCATCGATCAGACCGAGTCTCGGGAGTGCCTGAAAAATACGGAAAAACGGAGAGGGCTTAGTTCCATTGGTTCAGGACCGGAAAACGTTGCACTTATGGGCCGTGTATAAGACATGGACTCACAACCTATAGCAAAGGGTTCAACGCCGAACGTTCGGGCGATGCAGAGTACTGCATATTGCGTACCTCTTGTGTCGGCGATTGGTCTGCATTGTCTTGAACGAAGAACCCTGGTACGGTCTATCAGGGTGTGACGCTGTTAAAGGAGTAGCTTGAGAATGAATGGCGTGTCAACTGACTGCGTATGTGATGCTCATGGGTTCGGAGTCTACAGAAAGTTCAGACGGTTGGCGTAACTGGGTCTTATTGGGTTTGTAGAATCGTTTCTAGATAATCTCAAATCGACATCGATTTCCCCTACGGTAGCAACCGCGATAGGATATCATGTCACCGGTCCACCGGACCGTCGAATCGCCAAGGTTAGAAACTATATAATTCGAAAAGCGAAGTAGCATCAGACACAGTCAACGGGATTCACGCTCGTCCTCCTCTATTTACCCCCCAAAACACCTAGTTCACAAGTCAAACTTAATCCGGTGGTACAACTCTGACCCACTCCGCATCGCTTCCACACTCTCGAACCCGACCTCTTCTCCCCGATGGTTGAAGATGTGCACTGGCGCGTACTCGAATGGTTCGGGTACCTTCGGGATACACTGCACAGGCCGCACACCATAATCTTCAAATGGGAATGGATCGCCGGGGTGCGCTGGCGTCTGGAGGAGGATCGCATTGGTAGAATCGATCGAGACATCATAGTCAAAGTAGTTGAGTGGTGTTAGGAAGAAGCTATCAGATTCAGATTCGGTGAGGAATAGTGGTGATGGAGAGGGTTAGGACTCATATTTCGAACGAATGCGGTGCTTACCTCGTCGTAGCCGTGTTTGTCCGGGTGTTCGGTGCATCTTCAGATTGCGGCTGCGAAGTCATCCAGTCAAGTTGGCCACAAAAGAGGACATTGACATCTTACAAGATGATGTGTCCCAACATTGATCCAAGCGACCAAATCTTCCTGGGTGATATTCTCCCCGTCGAAAAACTTGTGAAAATCGACGGGAGGAGCACCAGGCAAATTGAAGTTCCAGGTGCTGCTCGACGACGGTTCGGTTTCCTTGCGACGAGAAACGGCAAGATTGTATCGCGCCCAGTTGGCGTTATTGAGGAGGCGCTTGGATCCCACGACAGTCTGCGCGATACAGTCAACATCTGTCGAAAATCGAATGGCAGTGACAGTTCTTACGCCATGAATTGGAGAATATCCGGGATGGATCGCATAACCCCTGACGGTGCCCCATTTATTCTTACTCCCCTGATTAACGATGGAGTATCGTCCTTGAAAGTTACCAGGGAATTTGAGCAGCCCGTCATTTTCGTTCGTGATGTACTTGTGATGGATGGTTTGTTGGATGACTTCACTACCCCAGTCATCGTCGTACCAGGGCTGGGTCACGATTTCTTGCCGTGTCGTCGTTTTCAAAAGGGAGTTGTCAGTCCCCGCAACGTCGAGATCGACCTAAGGGGAGTGAGTGTTCCTGCTTGACCCGAAAAGCATCCAACCTCGACCTTGTAGTTGATAACATGGTCATGTAGACTTCCCACTGAAGAGAAAATGAGTCAGTGATCATAAACAACGCTCCGGATCACGTACTGGTAGTCTCCCAGATGCGAGCGCCGTAGTGCCTTTGATCAGAGTCCCAGTACCCAGCTTGGAGATAACCCGACGCTGACACACGCACTTCAATCGTTCCGTCCAGGTGAAAGACATAGTCAAACTAGATCCCATCAGTAAAGGTTTGTTGTTCTGGTATTGACACTTTACCACTGGCAAGTGAAAAGAAGGTTGATCAGTGCTGATCCGTTGGGTAAATCAATCCACTTACGATAGTCATAGCTGCATGGACATCCATAAGCTCTTGGTTAGTAAGAGAGGTTCAGAGTCAACGTACTTTCCGAGGGTCGCTGTGCTTCTGATCACGAGTTGATACCCCTTCACAGCACCGAATTCATCCTTGTCATACCCCAAGTGTCTTGTGAGTGGCCGTTCACTGTCGTGCTCGAATATGCAGATCGCACGGTCTCTTGACAACAAACCTGTGAGACCAAAGGTCGTGGCAGGCAAGTAAATTGCTTCATAAGGACAATCGTATCCAGGAAGCATATCTCGGACGGCATGACCCATCCCAAAGTAACGGTCGAGCCACGCAGTTGATGCCTGGAATGGATCGTTGCCAGCTAAATGGGTCCATCTAATCAAGTGCAATACACGCGCAGATAAGATGGGACGGACCGTACTGCGCCAACGCATCTTGTGGTTTGAGCTAAAGGGGTGTTTAGTGTCGACAAGCCAGCACCAAGAGACAAGAAGCATACTTCGTAAATAATTCTCTCGTCCCGGAACCGAATGTCCCATAGACTGAGTCCCATATCCCTATCAAAACCGAGATACATTCCCCAACCCATCCAGCTAACATATTGCCGTTCGTGATCAACCCTGAACCTCAACCCTGCAAAGGCGACAGAGCGTGGACCAGGAAGGTGATCCAAATCGAGTTGAGCCCCAGTGCGCTTTCTCGTGCTCCAAGAAAAGTCCGCGTCTTGTGCAGGTAAAGGAGTGCGCTTGAGCGAACCGCCATGGAGTGCCTCCAAGAACGAACCAATAGAGTCAAATACTTGATGATTGTACACGATCTACACTAGAGATGAGTTCATACTTTGACAAACACGGAGATGCTAACCTTGAGCAGCTTCCACTGAGAAGAGTCTGTACCACTCACGTCGACATACTGATAAAAATTCAAGGGGTGTAAGAACGGTCCTGGGACATTACGACGCCAGCAGAGCCACAGCCGACGGAAGGATCCATCGAAACTGAAAGGGCCGGCCCCTGCAGCAACAAGGGTGTCATTTGGCAGTCCAGCAACTTGACCACCGAATAATTCCTTCCAATCGGTGAGCCGCGACTAGCGTTACAGATCGCATTCGACTCACTTCAAATGCTTCGGCCAAAGGGAATGCGAACTTGGAATATAATTCGGGCGATGTCCAGTCGCGAACATCGAATGCACGGGCATTGTAAGGAATGTGGTCTACATGATAAATGTCGGTCAAAGGTGACATGGTGGTGTGTAGTCCAATAGGAAGCGGTCCGACGAGATAATTCATCACCATAGGCACTTCCGCGGCGCCATGCTGAATGGCGACACGAGCAAACCGAGGCGGGAGATCGACCGTAGATGGAGACGACAGATAGGCGAGCACGGCAGCTTTGGGCGGGTAGTACACTTCAATGACATAGACGTGATTGTCGGACGGAGTGGCAATTTCGCCCTGCGTGAGATTTAGATCTCGTTCAGAGGCAAAGAGCCAGTCTTGTATCTGCACTATCTCACCGATGGTGAGGGAAGACCAGGGGTTCACGGGAGCAGGTGGTGACGCAGGTGGTACGATGCTTGCAGGACATTGTCCAATTTTTTCCTGATTTCCGTGTCCCTCCCAAGACGCTGGACGGTGCCAATCAGATAAGAGGTATGGGACGAACTTGAACAACAAGAACGTCGTCAAAGACAGGATGACGATGCCAGAGGCGAGGCGATACCGGGACCTAGGCGAGGGCGTCGTACCGGTAGAGGTATGCTTCAACAACTCGTATCCTCCACTGGCCATGGTGGTGGATCACAGAAAGCAGTTGCCGGTACCCCACGGCTGTCAGCTGCTACTTTGGATCTAGGAGAGAAAAGTTGGGTCGTCTCTAAAGGATACGACTAGGCGTTAAGTGGGTGTGCTGCCAAGGCGAGCAGAGGAGCGCCAGACATCACCTGGTTTATAAACTGAAAACGTTGCATTCTCAGGACCCATGACCGGTGTGAAGAATCGTCCCCGCTACAGCTTAATGGATGTGAATGCCACCCGAAACATGATGTGAAGATGAGATATCAGCGCGATTTGGAACTGAAACCGAAACATCCCCATGGCTCACGATCTGTACGGGGAAGAGACGGAGTGATACGCCCGCTACGATGGCGCTGAGAACGGGGGGACCATGTGCATCCGGGTGTGTGTCGGGGGGCGACTCTTGGCGTGATTACCTCATCTGGTTGTCGACACATCCGACGAGTTGAACATGGCCGAGTCCTCAAACATGAGCGACATCGAGTTGGTCTCGCCTACGGGCCAACCACTCGTCTCCAGAGAAAAAGTCAGTGTGCAATGCCATCTGTGACCCCATTCCTGACCATCTTTGTAGACAGCGCCGTTTCTCATCCGGGCATTTGTCAAAGTCGGCGCGTTCCACCGTCTCTCGCAATTCGAAGAAGGGACGCTTCCGACGACTGACGAGCACCAACTCTTTACCTGGTATGTTACGTCGCTTGATTCATACACCCTCTTGACCATTATCCACAGGAGGGACGCCACGCTGCGCGAAGTTCTGACCACCCTTCGCAACACCGCCCCCCAGATACCAGAGTTCAGACATCCCCTCGCCCGGTACTCTTTCCGCGCGATATATGCCGATGGCGCCAACAAGGGCCGTTTTGTGCAAAAAGAACTCGGTATGGTCTACTCGCGTGACATCCTTGGTGAGCCAGGCTCGCTTGAATCGCCTGCTACCCGGCTGTTAGAAGATGCCGATGGTGAACACCGTGAGCCGACCGAACGCGAAAAGGAGGAGAGGACGCTCGAAGAACTCCGCTTCGTTCCTGGAGACTACCTTTGTGTCTCTATTTCCCTTCCAAAAGGCGCCGCCCTCACTGCACCACAAGGAGACATGACTGCCAAACAAGTCCAGTCTAATGGCTGGCGCTCAGGACCGCCTGGTCGTGTGAGCGATGGTGGATGGGGCAGTGGTGCACATGCGCCCCCTCCAGGCCGTGGTGGAGGACATTGGCGAGGTGAGTCTAACCCGCCGCTTCCCGGTGGCGGACGTGGTCGTGGGGGTAGATCCGGTGATTTTGCGGGGAGGGACCGTGATTTCGATCGTACGCGGGAGCCCGAGAGACGCCCTCCCCCTCCTCGAAGGGACTCGCCACCGCATCGAAGCGGGCGGGGTGGGCGAGGGAGACGGTCGCCATCGTATTCGCGATCTCAAAGCCCACCAAGGCGCCGAGCCTCACGATATGATTGATATTTCGAGAAAATGCTGTATTTCCCTTCACTGCACAGTGGTAGTAGCTCTTGAAACGTGTTGGATTTGTCTAGTGCTAGTAGCGAACAGTCGTGAGGCACTTTTTGACCCTACATCTTATCGAACATCAACTGCGTGGCTTCCACACCGCCCATCGCACTGCTCCATCGATGGGTTCTAGCTTATCCAGACCCCCTTATCCTCTTCCCATGCCAGAGCCCCTCCCCCCAAAGTCGAGCAGGTGGCCCCTCTCCTTGAGGAGAAGGAACAAAAATGACAGAGACCACGAAAAGTACGACTTCGTCTTCCCAAAATACCCTACTGCTGCGCACGGGTTCCCATATTGTGTGTCTCCGAACGTGTCGTGCGTGGCGTATACGTGTTGACCGAGCATCGCAGACCCACAGATGCAAGCTACATTTCCTACGTATTATGCTCCGGTGCAGATGGCGGTGGTGCAACCTTTCGGGTTCCAACAGCCTGTCCTCACCATGCCCCAGGCGTACGTCCCGATGGCGACATACCCAACCACCACAGTCCCCGTCCAACCCGCCGTCACACGTGCTCCCACTGTCCAGCCAGCACCAGTTATGCAAATGCCCGCCCCCGCTCCTGCCTTCGCCTCGGCACCCACCACAGGCGTACAAATGCCTGTCCCCGCACCCGCCCCAGCACCCTCTTTAGCCCCAGTCACGCAAATGCCCGTCCCAGCACCCTCATCCGCACCAGCACCTTCATCCGCGCGTGCGCCCGTCCTACCACCCATGGCCCCGACACAGATGCCACAACTCCACCCTGCCCACGAACCGCCCCCAATCCAACGGCCCGTGATCCCACCTTCGCCCATCCCCGCCGAACCCGTAATACCACCACCACCGATAATCAACTCCGATCCCTCCCGCCCCGTGCCCGACTCGGTACGTCATCGCTTCACAGATTTTTATCGCCCCGTCGATCCCCCAGGCCCACCACCACGACGTTCTAGCGTCGACGAGCCCGTCCGTCCACCCACCGCCGGTCCATCCAACCGAATGCCCGTCATCCCTTCAGCGCAAATGCCGACGCCGATGTCGATGCCAACATCAAACAACCCGCTCCCACCACCACCTGCGAACGTGTGGGATACCTCGCCCTACCGACAGGTCCTCCAGAACCTCCCCAATGAGCTACCGCCTCTGTTCGATCTCCAACCCGGTTCCGAGTCACATGTCGGCTTCCCCGAGCCCACTTCGCGGCCCTCTTCTCGTTTCACGGGGTTCTTTGGCTCGACCTCGAAGAGGGACAAGGGGAAAAACCCATTGCGGGGGTTGTTCCGGTCAAGAAGCACGTCGGGGTGGGAGGCACAGAGCGATCAGGGGTCTAGCAGCGGGAGTCGACACGGACACGGACGAGCGCAAACGATGAAGACGATCTTTGTTCCACCTCCCGGTATGAGCACATTGGCGACGGGCGCTCCACCTGGTGTCCTGCCTACCTCCATGCCCGTGCCCGCACGCGGCCCACCGATCAAGTTCGACCATACGGGCGACTATGCGGGTTTTGTGAATCACTCTAGTCACCGTGTGATGTACAAGAACAAGATGTATCCGACAGCGTTGCATTTACTCGAGGCGATGAAGTTTACCCATCAGCCGGCGTTGCAAGAACGAATACGGACGTGCAAGGACGTGAATGATATGTATCCGCTATCGGCAGGCTTTCAGGAACACGTCCGACCGGATTGGGGGCAAGTTTTTTTGCAAACGGTATTTTTTTTTCTTTTTTTTTTTTTTTGAAAAAAAAAAAAAAATGCTGTTGATTGACGGCTTTTGGTAGATGGAGGACGTGCTGTACCTCAAGTTTAAGCAACATCCGAGTTTACGCGGGCTGCTTCTACGTACAGGGATCGCGGACATCATCTATGCAGACGAAAATGACTACTGGGGTGAAGGTCCGTTGGGTGAAGGTGCCAACGAACTCGGTAAAGCCCTCGTTCGCGTCAGGGAGCGGCTACGACAAGAGGGCGAGACATGACACTATGGATTCCAAAACACGGCCATGGCCATGACAGGCACGACAGTAATGCACACCATCTTTAGTCGTGTAGTCTTTGACACGTACTCTACCTTCTTTTGCTCATGTCGTCTACTGCTACCATATCGCTGTCGTATACGTTTTAGAATTAGAATGGATGCCCTGGGCAGATACCAGAAATCTTGTCGTTCATTTTCACCGTCCTCATGCTCGTTTTCTCGGCCCACTAGCGGTCGGTGACATGGACAGATGCTGACTAGGCTTTGATGGCCTTGTCCACGGCCTGACGTCGCACTTTTTCGGGTACTTTTTCCCAGTACAGTCCTTCCTTTGCACCGTGGATCCTCTCCATCACGATCGGCTTATCGTCCTGGAGTGGTGTTCGGCCCGTTGCATCCAGTCCATGCGTCTGGGCTTTCCGCTGTGCGTCAAAGTGCTCTACCAGCTGCATCGTGTGACGCGGAGACGCGAGACGAAGGTAGCACTGGCACATGTCTCAATATCCTCCAAAAAGGGGAACATTTAGTACGGTATAATCAAATGCGTACCGTGTCCATGCCCTTGTTAAAGTCGACGTAATCGAGACCACCTCCGTCTTGGAACGCCTGCGCGAAAAGGGACTTGAGTGTCGTCTTGTTCGTCTCTGGATGGATGTTGCGCACGAAGACGAGGCAGTCGAACGGGTAGGGTGAGCAGGGCGCGATCTGCGTCTGCGTTTTGGCTTGGGCGTTGGGGTAGGAGCCAGGAAAGGCGACAAGCTCGTCGGTTTTGTGTTCGGTCGTAGCTTCAGCCGGATGAGGCATCCCAGTTTGCGTCCGCGCTATCTCGTCCACGAGCTGTTGTTTATAGAGGAGGTACTCCTCGTTCAATGCGTCCCACCGCGCCTTGGAGATCGTTCGCAGCCCGTATTTGCGTGCCTCTTTCACGAGGGGCGATGCGTTCTCGTCTTCGAATGCACGGCGCCGCTTCCAAGGCCACACACAAAGAACGGCCTCGACGTGGGACCTGGTCGAAAACGTGACGAGGGCATACCCTCTACACTTGGGTGTGTCCCCGGGTTTGTCGAGGTAGTGGGGAGGAAGGGTGATGTTTTGGATGGGGAGGTGCGGTTCGATGTCTGTCCCTGTTTCAGAGAGCGATGAGAGGAGGGTTTGTGCGAAGCGGCCAATACTCCCAACTGTACGGTACTGTGCTGGTATGCACTCCTGGTAGCACCCAACGAGAAGAAGAAAAAGAACCTTGGATCAGATGGTGAGAGAAGGAAGCAGAGGCGAAACGAACCATGTATACCGTCTTCTCATCCCACCGGGCACGCGTCCACCCACGCGACGGACGATTAAGTAGCGTCGACCAGTCCCTCCGGCGTACCTCGTACCCACCTATGTCTTTCTTCCGGGACGTTTTTCCGGTGCCGTACCAGACAGACGAGGACGGTGCGGAGGACAAGGTGGAAGGGAGGCGTATTCGGACCTCGAGGATGTGGCTCACGTGCGTGCGGAGGGCCTTCACTACCTCCGTCTCGGATGGATCAGGTTGACCGCTCGCCAATGGGAGTGAGCCGCGAAATGGGGTGCGGCGAAGGAGGTAATTGATGGGCACGACTGTGAGTATATGATGGTCGACGTGAATCAGTCCTGACGCTTCCCAGACGAGCGGGAGAAGAAGGGTGACATACATCCAGCCCCATCAGTGGAAGCTTCGTCCCGCAGACAGGCGTCGAGTTTCCAGCGCAGGTCGGCGTCGAGCCAGATGTTGTAGTCGGACAGGGCGAGGGAAATGAGAGATGCGATATCCTGGGCAAATGTGACTTGCTTCGAATGGGCTGGTTCGACGGCTTTGTCTCTGCCCCTGCCTGTGTCGAACGTGGTGTTGGAGGTGTCAGCGTCATCATCCTCGTGCTCGGAGTCGGTGAAGGGGTCAGGTGGTGGAGACGGTGATAGTGGAGGCTTGGATATGCCTTGCCATTCTTTTGCATGCTTGGAGACGGCTCGTGGAAGGAAAGCAAAGGGTGCTGTCATTGGTCAATGGGTCTCGATGAACATGTCCACTGTAGTACGACTGTACACTCCTAGTAAGCCATGGTACCCTTTGACCCGTCGCGCTTCCCGTCAGAGTCTCGACACCAAGATCATCACCGGTGCCATCACCAAAGACATATCCGGCGGCGACGCCTTGCTGCTGTGGAACATGTGTGGCTACCACCCTTGTCGACATCGCACGTATCTGAACCACGGCGTAGATTCACTTGTCAAGCCGTCTGAGCGTCGTGTTCCTTGCTCACGACAGGCTAGACCACATGAGTTAGCGTCACCATCTAGGCGTGGTAGCGGACCTTGCACGTCGAACGTGGTTCATGGTATCATCGTCGCCAACTTGCAAAAAGTGTCCTGTACGGCCGACTATGAGCACACGACGGAGACACCAAAAGAAATCAGAGGGGAGAACAGCACTCCGATTGCAAATTACGACTGTCATCCAGCTGTTTGGGATGTCGCAGGGCGGTTACCAGCACCAGACACGCGCAGAGGGCGAGACTGCCTCCCGGGTTTGCTGGCTAGAAACACGGCACGCGTGCGACAGCACAGCTGTAGAGTGTGCTTGATGTCGTCCTGCGCGCTGACGACGAGAAAGAGGTCTTGGACTGACCTGGTAGCAAAACCTGACATTGTGGGTCAAGGCACAAGACAAGTGAGGTCGGTTGAGCATCCACACTTGCTCTGGTCCGCGTGGTCACCCGAGGGCCTGCAGCTTCAAGTTCCGCCACGGACCCTGTCGTTATCTCTGATGGGCCTTCTGCAGTTGACCTCCCTCGCGGGCCATGAACGGCGCGCAACGACCGTCCCCTTTGGGCGGCACCGGTTCTTTCCAGTAGACATCCGCGATGTCGCTCGCTGCTCCTCGGGTCCGTTTGGTCCATTTTGCCGAATCGACCCACAGGAGTAAGAATCACTCCAAGTCGCACTCTGTTCCGCCAAGGAGGACTCCCAAGTCCACAGTGCTTATTGCGACGGTGCAGGAAGACGAACCCTTGGTCACCGGAAGAGAGCTCTGGAGCTACTATCGCGCGTCTTTTCTCTTGCGCGTCCTATACTCTTTCCTTACTGACGTGGACGTAGTCTACTACAACGGCGATAATGTGAGGCCTCGCCGCATCTTGCACGATCCTTCACACTTATCTCATTCCACAGGGCGTCGGTCCTCTCGGTTATACCCAGACGTTGTTCCAAGGCCTCGCTACAGCTGCCGGCTACGATCCCACTGTTGGCCCAGGTTCGTCCTGTCTTTCTGACACTGCCTCGGGTCAGTGTGTCGTCCCTTGGATGGGTGGATCCAAAACCATCGCGAGTGTCGTCCTCGTTGCAAACGGAATCAGCTTTGCTTTGATGACCGCCATATTCACGACCATCGGCTCAGCGGGTGATTATGGTACATTTGGACGCTGGCTCTTATTCACCGTGACGGTTATCTGTTGGGCTGCACAGTATGCGTGTATGACACTCACATGTATGTGTCGTTCTAATGGACCATGACTGCGCATTAAATGAAGTGATGTAGCTCCGAATCGTTGGAAACTTGCAATGGCACTCTACATCGTTGGATTTGTCTCTTACGGGGCAACTCTGGTTTTCTACGCTGCCGCGTTCCCCCGTCTGGCTAGGAACACCCCTCACTCGCGCGAACTACGTGAAAAATATGACAATGGTGACATCCCTGTCGAGGAATACGAGAGAGAAGAGTCCCTCGAGAAGAATAGGATCAGTAATATTTCCACGGTGGGTCTGGGGATGTACCTGATTTGTGATTTTATTTTCATCCTCGTGCATTAGGTGCACAGTAACATCGGATATGTTGTCACAATACTTTTGAACCTGGCCCTCCTCCTTCCGCCCAAGACGGCGAATGACCCCAAAGTTGACAATTATGTACTTGTTCTGTGCGTCCACTATCCCTTTCAAAGAGATTCATCACCCAATCTAAAATAGGGACACCTCATATTGGGTTTTGCTTGGAATTTGGTGGTGTAAGCGTTCATCGGAAAGTTTACAAGTGACTGATCGTAAGCCAGTCGTATACCAGACGCCTCGCCCGGGTCCTTCTCTACCCAAAGGCGAGAGTTACCTTACTATAGGATGGAAGCAGGTAACGATGTGGTTTTACGACACAAACGCGGGGTAATCACATCAAGTCCAGATCTGGGCAGCCCTCAAGACTTATAAATACCTGCCATACACTTTTCTGTATCTCTTCGCCTTTTTTCTCTTGGCTGACGCAAGTGCTTCTCCCTTGTTTTGCTGGCTCGGCTGAATGTGGGCTTTCTAGGGACTCAATACCACTGGCACCCTCGTGTCCATCTGTCAAAACGACAAATTCAGCTTCTCGTTCTTACAGAATACATATCTTGGTCTGTCGCAGGCCATCACTTCGACTATCAGCACCCTCGGGTTCTGGTACATCCAACGCTACTGGAAGATTAGCACGAAGAGAATGGTTCGCTTTTTTGATGCACTATGTTTAGGATAATCCTAATCGTTACCGTAGTTTGTTGTTACCAACGTCGTGACGATCCTAATCCCGCTCTGGGGCATGATCGGCATATGGACTAACAAGCTTGGGTGGGTCTAAGATCAAGCTTTCCTTCTGCGTGGGTATGTGACAGTGCCTCATTCAAGGTTCCACAATACCTGGGAGTTCTGGTGAGAAGGCTTTGGAGCATCTCCGACCATTCGCTAACGGAAATTAGGGCGTACAATGTCGTGTTCGGTCTATTCCAAGCACCGTACTATGCTTTCTCGCAAACGATGATGGCTGAACTTAGCCCACCTGGGTTCGACAACATGGTACGTTGTCGGCACTTGATCTACTCTCCGAGTCGCCCTCTAGTCGTGGTGTTGACTCGTACACTCGCAGTTCTTTGGTCTGTTCGGTCTTTCTAACCGCGCTTCGTCCATGGTCGGGCCCTACGTTGTTCAGGCAATCATCGACAGGACACAGGATAATTGGTATGGGTTCCCGTTCTTGTTTTCCATTTGCACAGCTGCGTCTTTGGTCATATGGTTTGGTGTTGACGTTCCCAAAGGGAGACGAGATGCTGTGAGGTGGGCGGCCATGCAGCGTGGTTGAACTACCATATGTATGCTTGAACTCTTTAATAAAGATACTCGGTATAATGATCTCGTGTGCATGTCGTGCACATAGGGTGTGATTAGATCGTTCTGATGAGCCCTTTGAGGCCCTCCAGCCAGGCTCAGGGCCCGCATATCACTAGGTCGAGTGGACTGTCTGGTATTCACCACGGGGATACACAGAGAGGTAGATGACGTGCTCGAGTAATAAATGGTACACATGCAAAAAAAGGGGAGATCCATTTACCTCGGTGAACATCCTTGATTTCTAGTGCCCAAACTCTGGGCAACAGAACAGAACTTGGCACGGTACCCGGGACTGTCCACAATCCTAAAAGGCTTTTCATTGCGTGCCAAATGCTCGTAGGACGTTCCATGGTCCAGATAGAGGATACCGAGTGAGATGAAAAAGTACTAGGTCTGCCAAAAATCAGATTTTATGGGTGTATCTTTCAATACCGTCGTATATCTGAAAGCAGTTCGACATGTTGCTGATAGACGCTTCATGGACGTGCACCCGAGGTCCCCAAATTTCGGAGTATGATCTGTGCTCTCAGGCGGTGGGAGTAGTAGTTGTCGTGATTCTTTACTGGCGCCAACCAGTCTTTTCTGCCATCAGGAGCTTTCTGACCAAGCCGAGGCGGTCGTCGACGGTAGCGAGTCTCGACGTTGGATTTGTTCACCGCCAGCATCTAAACAAGTGTCCCACGCTGACGCCGCTACGGGGTCCGTGTTCAACGACTTTCTCGACGCGTTCGCCCACTCATCATGTCAAAAAGAGGCACATCTCCTCCTGAAGATGGCCAGCTTGTGAAACGAGCTCGTTCGAGCACGCCACCACGCAGCCAGCTCGTCATTTCCTCGTCCAGCGACGACCGCCAAAGGGGCCTCGTTCGCAGCATAAAACGTACGAGCAATCTCGAGGCACCTATCATCAGCTTGAGTGGGGCACATTCGGTGAGTCATGGCAGTACATTGCGTGAGCGGTCGCTCGAGGGGCTTACGCATGTTCATACCAAGGCCGAGATACTGAGTTGTCGATTCGATCCTACGGGACAAAACATCGCGGCCTGTTCAGCTGATAGAAGCGTCTGTGCGTCCCATCTTCTCTTTCGCTCGCCTCATTCGTGCATGACCTGACCGTGACCCCCCTTGGTGCCAACTCGTCTCTTCGTCCGCTCATCACACCTTCTCCGGCGGGCTCTGTTTTTATCTGCTACCGTTTTGGATAGCACTCTGGCGGACTTACTCTCCAAACATCAACTATGGCCTTTTGTCCAGCCTCCACAAGGCACCCATCCTCGATCTCCAATGGTCACTTTACTCGCCTATCCTTTACACAGTCTCCGCAGACCACTTTCTGACCCTCACGGACGTCACCACCGGTCAGCGCATCAAAAAAATCCGTGCACATCGTGGGATCATTAATGCCCTCGACCGGACGATGGCAGGCGGTGCTGCGACTGAGCTCATCGCAACGGGCTCGGACGATGGGACGGTAAGGGTGTGGGAAGGGGAGGGGAGCAAGCAGAGCGTGGCAGTATGGGAAGTGGGTTGTCCGGTGACGGCAGTGTGTTGGAGTGTGGATGGACAACATGTCTATGTCGGGGCGTTGGATAACGAGATTCATGTGCGTGTCTTTTCTTTTTCGGGGGGGTCATCCTTGAAGACCCCACTTTGCATCTCCGCGCACGGAACTGGAGCGTTGAATGACCTGGATCTACCGGACAGGTGTATGACGTACGAAAAAACGAAGAGGTGTATTCACTCGCTGGACACACCGACACCCCTACCTCGTTGGCTCTCTCGCCAAACGGATCCTACCTGCTCTCGCCTTCTTTCTCCTCACAGACCATTATCCACGACGTCCGACCATTTTCCCCCTCTCCGGCTCGCATCCACCGCATTCTCCATGGCGCCCCCGCAGGGTTCGAAAACACCTTATTGAAGGGGGCGTGGAGCAAGGACGATGATGGTAGGCGGGTCGCGGTTGGTGGCGCGGACCGGATGGTGTGTATCTGGGACGTCGAGAGCGGGAGGGTGCTATACAAGGTATGTCCATGCCTCATTTTTTTGACAGGATACAGGTGTTGACTGCCACACATTGCAGC
Organism: Pulveroboletus cf. rosaemariae; assembly: GCA_038089275.1. Classification (NCBI taxonomy): domain Eukaryota; kingdom Fungi; phylum Basidiomycota; class Agaricomycetes; order Boletales; family Boletaceae; genus Pulveroboletus; species Pulveroboletus cf. rosaemariae. The sequence goes on from JBBPKN010000056.1 coordinate 25,436, forward strand.
TCCCCGGTCACAAGGGGACAGTGACATCGGTTGATTTCCATCCAAAAGAGCCAATCGGTGAGTGCCCTGTTCCCCTTTTCTGCATGCGCACCACAAGTTCATGTGTAATCCTTTTACTGGCAGTGTTGACGGCAAGCAAGGATGCGACGATGTTGATGGGAGAGATAGAACAGAGTTTGGTGATATAGCATTGTACACCTTTTTCTCTCCGTTCTCGGATGTTGAGCTTTCTAGTCCAAGTTTGACGAAGGAGAAATTTACTATTACAGCGAGTTGGCTACAACCGCAGTGTTTTTACGTATCTATCGTGGCCCCTATGCACGCTGCCACTCTCTGAGCTACCTCTGGTTCTAAATGGCACCGTTTCGTCAAGATGCGTGTCAAGTCCTTGCTCCTTGGCAACGTGAAGCCCAGAAGCATATTCAGTCCAGTCAACAGCCAACCAAGCCACGTCTCCGATGGCATCGAAAACTTGCCTTGGTCGGCATACTGCCAAAGCAGCTCCTGAACTGCATTCCTCGATCCGGCATACTTGGAGTGACCTTCCAACGTGGTGATACAAGCATGATCGTTGACGTGAATCCCGTTATTTTCTAGCGTTTTGACGTTGCGCCGCCACCATTCCTCCATGACCAGCTCTCGCTCGAGGTGCGTGACCACCATGGCGATTGGAACCTGTTTCTTGCCAAGTACCTCATAAAAGAGGCGGTAGTTGCTCTGCATGGTCGTCGTCACCCTGTTCCCGCGCACGCAAAACAGAAGGAGACTGATCCCGCCGGAGGCGTTCAACCGCTGTATAAGCTGTGTCGCTTTCTCAATCGCACCCATGTATCCGTTCGATCCTCCCTCCGGTTCCTCCAGCCCGACGGTATCCCAGAGCCGGATCGTTGCTGCCCCAAGCTGGAACTGGTACTCTGTCGCCGCGAGGGTACAAGCAACGCTGTCGGGTGAGACGTCGGCGACTTGCCACCCTGCAAGAAGATTGACAAGGGAACTTTTACCGACGCCCGTTTCCCCAAAGAGGATGACGTGGAGGTCTTGAGTGGGGACGCTGCGTGGGGTGAGGGCGTGGTCGATGATGAGATCGCGGACGAGACGTTGGCATTCGTCGCGACGTCCCAGATTCGGGGGGTACGCGTTGTCGGAGAGGGTGGTAATGCAGGCATGTGCGGCAAACGTCATGTGGAGGTCTGACAAGGCGTCCGCGTTGGTGTGCCACCATTCGTCCATGACAGTGAGGACATCAGGTGCGTTTGACTTGCGTTCGAGCTCGGTGACGACGGCGACAACGGGGGTATCCGGGGAGGTACGGTTACGGAGCGCGAGAACCGTATCATAGGTCTGCTTCATGCTCCTCGTGACCCGTCGACCACCTCGAAAGCAGACGATGAGGAGGTGCACACCTGTGCCGCGACCGAGTTCTGTGAGGAGGGATCGCAGGGCATTGTGTGCGTGTTTTGCGGACGTGCTTCCGTGTGGGCCTTCACCCAGCCCGGGGGTGTCCCAGAGGCGGAAGGTTTGTGTTTGCAAGAGGTTCCAGTCATGATAACTCGTGCCGATGGTGACGGCGCGCACGTCGCTCGCCGTGACTGCGCTACCTGTGCCGACCACCAGATTAACGACTGAGCTTTTCCCAACGCCGATTTCGCCCACGACGACAATGTTACGGGTGGATTTAACTGAGAGATTGGACAACGCATTGGTCGTCCGTATAGACCTACCAAATGCGGCAAGTGAGAGGGAGTGATCAATGATGAGATTCCGCGCAAGTCGTTGGCACTTGGCATGGCGACCCGGCATCACGGGATAACAGTCATCGGGAAGGGTCGTCAGACAAACGTGACCACAAAACGCCATGTCAAAGGCAGTCAGAACGCTCTCGTTGCTCGTCCACCATTCTTCCATGGAGGACATGATATTGGATTCGACGCATCGTTTCTCCAGTTCAGTGATGATAGCTACGACAGGAATTTGGGGGGACACTTGGTCTCGAATGCGGAGGATGATGTCGTACGTCTGTTTCATGCCCTTTGTGATCCTCGCGATACCGCGCATACACACGACGAGGAGGTGCACACCGCTTTCCTTGGTGAGTTCCCTCAGTAGGGATCGTAACGCATGTTGTGCAGCCCTGGGGGAGACGTGCCCGAATGAACCCTCGCCCAAACCGGGGGTGTCCCACAGTCTAAACGCATGAGTCTGCGTGTCCGTTTCCCAGGTGTGACAGCTCGTGCGGGTGGTGACCCCGCAGACATCGTTGGCAGTGGTTGCAGTGTCTGAGCCGGTGACAAGATTGATGAAGGAGCTCTTGCCAACCCCGGTTTCGCCTGCGATGACGACGTTGCGGGGTATGAGATGCGAGGAGAGGCTGTTGAAAGAGGAGGGGAAGTCAGTTAATTCCATCTGTATTACGGTAGGAAGTCGCATGTTGTGGGCAGTAGGAGTAAAATCTTACCTTGACTGGCTATCCGTTTTGGCCATCGACGAATGTGTTGACGCACTTCAGGGATGTATTTCTCCCTGGATACGAGGGGGCTTTTTAGAGATTGGTAGAATAAGAACGGTTGAGTGAACGGTCGCAAAACATACCTCCGCCGTGCCAGTCTACGGAATTCAGGCTTGGACGCATGGCCACCCCGCGTCGTCCTCGTTGGCTGCAAGCGGGCCACGACACGAGCGGCTTTCTTCGAATGGCAAGACTCACATGAAATTACTGTCACTGGGGTGAAAGTAAACGACGTGGGCGTACAGCAAAAACGAGGGTTCGTCGAGCTTGCTACCTGCCAGCAGAATGTGCTTGATGCTGGTTGTGCTTGATGCTTAAAGCTTTGGCGTCGACATGGACGGCCTCCCCGATGGTCGAGCCTTCATCCGCCCAAGCTGCCACTGCCCAGCTGTATTCACCGAACTCGTATCGTACGCTGGCTTAGACCCCAGAGACTGCCTGAGTCTGGCAACCGAACCAGGTTCAAACATTTCAAACTCGTTGCACGTCCACCACAAAATCAATCTCTAGCAACCCACTACATTTACAGAGAGTGGGATAAGTGTCCTAGCAAGGGTCCGCCGAGACATGACACAGCAACATCTCTCTTCATAAGTCATGGAAATAAACAATATTGAAGCGGGCTTATGGGGAAACTACCTGGCATCGTTCCTTTACCTAGACCTCTTACGAGTTCCTTCCGTCTGTCTTCCCAGGTTTTCAGTGCCTTGAGAAGTTGCATCACCTTGTCTCGCTTGCCTTGTCGAACATCATAAACGCTAACGGATCCCGTCTTCACATCATTGTCGATGAGAAATTCGAATAACCGGAATAGGCCATCGAGCTTGTCGTCATTGGGTCCAGAAGGGAACGCCGAATCAGGAATAGGAGGTGAGGCAGACTTGCCCATCATATCCTCTGCAAGTTGAAGAAGCGCGAAACCGTCAAACGGGGGTCCGGTGGAATCCATCATTTGAAGAGATGTTGGTAAATGTGAATTTGCCCAGTCGACGAGGCTACTCTCGGTAAGCTGTTGGGAACTCCTACGGCTGCTCGGTTTCGGACCGTCGAACATCGAAGGGCATCCAGACGATTCTCTAACGCTAGGCGGCCTCGAAACTGTCATCTCCGTCGGACTATTGTCCTGCAGCGTCCTATCCATCACCCAGGCTCAATCGACCATTGCGCTTTTCACATCAGAGCGAAGGAACTACTTACGACGTAACGCTAGCAGATGATTTCTTGGATCGACCAACCAACGACGTAAATGACCAGCCAAACAAACCGTGCCTCTCCGTGTCCTTGCCAGCGCCAACATTGGGTTTACTCCGAACGTATCCCGATGTGACGTTGGCGTTATCCTGAGATTCGAATCGCTTGAGGTGGGAAGATACTCTCCTGGTCAAGGATGGGGATTTGGCGCCACTAATTGTCTTGGGCCTCTCTTTGTCTTTGCCCGATCCAGAAGACGCCATCGAACCTCGAGGGGCGCGTTGGTGTTGCTGCATGGTAGCAGGTGGGCCCGTCTCACCCTAGACAGACACATATCAGCGGGGTACAACACACGACGAGCGACCAAATACGCTCACCTTGCTCCGAGCACTCCCACCCTTGTCTTCAGCTACCTCCGGATTCTCCGAAGTAGTAGGCGCTCTCTCATTCGGAGATAGTGCTGAGTGTGTCTCCGGTAATGCTCTGAGACCGAACTCCGTTCCACCGACTAACTTGGCTCTTTCAATCCCGACAGCCACACTGACACCTTCGACTGAGCCGCCGCCATTTACGCTCCCGTTCGTACCCGATAGATTCGACAAGTGCCTGGAAACGAACGGACTGGTAACCGTTTCCACCCCGGGACTATCCGGGCTTCGAAGGCCAACGAGCGTGGAAGATCGTCGATTGAGCGTCGAATCCATGCTTATGAACATGGAACTGTTCGCCGAGTGGGCATGCGTGGATGATCGAGAGACAGAATGAGTGACAGACTGTGCATGCTGGTGTTCGGTTGGAATGATCAAGGAAATGTGACGGAGCTCTGCGATGGCGTTTGCAATACGCATACGCTTCCCAAAAGCCACGATACCGATTTCTGCCTTGAGGAGACTGATATTGAGTTCAAGGAGGACATCTCCTGTGATCTCTTGTTCTACAAGAATGAGGTGTCACAGAAAATTGGATGGGACGAAATTTACACTAACCAATAAAATTGTCATACACATCAGGACCAAATCCTTTCGACTTTAACCACTCAACGACTTCGTCGACCGTCCATTCCGAGGGGGGTTTGGGTTTCTTTTGCGCCTCGGTGTCGAGCACCGACTGCGCAAGTATCCCCACATTACCTTTCCCCCCATACGGCACACCGCTTTGTCGGGATAATCGCCAGGAGTGTTGGCGGACTCCAGTGGCAGTGAGGGTGGGAGACGGAAGAGCAGCAGAGACATCACAAGTAACGCTGGCAGCCCATACCTCAGGCTCGGACGAAGTGGTCGCAGGAACCATCTGTGTACCCACAGGTATGGGTGCAACGATCTGGACGGCACCCGGCGTCGTGGGTATCGTAAGCGACCTTGGCGACTCTCTATCATTAGAATTTGGAGAACGTGTGGACCTCGGCGGAGGACTGGAAGTAGATGAGGTTTGATTCACCCACGCAGTCCGCTCTCTAGTCTCCAGGAGAGAGTAGGGATCGTCCTTGGGAAGGATGTCAGAAGAAGTTTCGTTCGTGTTCTGTCGTCCATAGAACCTTGCGACCAAGTTTTGACGTACTCCCTCATCCACTTCTTGGTCCAAAGTGTGTGGATGGTCATTCGTAAAGTGGGTGGACAGCAATTGTTGAAACAGAGAGTCATCGTCGGCCTCGCTCTCGTCATTCATCTTCTCGTCGATTGCGGTTGCTGCGCACCTGGCTTCTGCCGTAACCCGTGCCCCCACGACCCTGCGAACTTGTTCGGCAAGCAGATGCGATGCCAACTCTACCCGATCTCTCCGTTGGTCTCCGTGCCGTCCGTTTCATGGTCTCCATCGCCATCCCGCGTGACCGAACAGCTAAACATATGTGCTCTACGCTCCACCCTCATTATTTTGTCCGAGCTGATTGAAGGCGTGCTCACTTATCACTTTCTGTCATCGTGCTGGCTATTCTTCTGCAATGACCTTGATAGGTTCCTCAATTTTGCGGGTGAATCCGTCGTCCGTATTCGTGTACGAATTTGTAGAGATCATAGAGAGACTCCGGCATCCCGGACGAGGTAGAATGCAAAGAGTTGGACAAGCCTAGTCATGGGAGTACCAGACGAGCGAGGTGGCACCGTCTAGCCGAACCTGCCAGCCATGGCCACCTGTCAGGGATTTACCCAGACAAATAATAGAAACGCTCGGGCGGGATAATTCGTGGGTTCCTGTATTGCTGAGACTTTCACAATGTGGTCCGCTCGTTGGCATCACATTCGGTAAGAACGATTCCAACTGGCAGTGTGCACGTCCTTCCAGATTTCGTGAGCCCATTTAGACACTCTTCGTTGCACGTTGTGTCTGAGTGCACACCTCTCAGGCGTGCGACTTGCATAGGCATTTGACAGACGCCACTGGCCATGGCCGCGAAGAGGATTCGTTGACATTGGCTCCGCGTGCGACAACGACGTCGCAGCGCAAGCGATGCGAGAAGACTTGATAAAACCTCACACCTTGTGGAGAGAAGGGAGGAATGCCATATTTTCAACTGGGTCCGCATGCAAAGGGGATGGAGCACTGGTCCTTACCTGGTTGTCCGTTTTGGTCGTCGACGAGCGCGTTCGCGGTTCCAAGGGCACGCAGTTTGGTAAAAGACTGGGAGTACCATGCGTCGCGATGATACCACGCCCATATTCCGCAGTCGAACTGCGACGAACCATTGCTTCGCTACAGTAGGAGGAACCTCGCCTCGCCCCCCGTCCTCATTCAACGCATTCGAGCTGCAACCGTATCTATCATGGAGTCCTCCAAACGTTCAATTCGCGTAGAAACAAGTCATGGTCGTCGTTTCGAGTAACATATTCCCTGATTTCTGCACCACCTGTCTCATGTTCACTGCGCACCTGTCTCGGAGGTCACCAAAATGTTAAAGACTGGGTCGTATTCCTTGATCTTTTCTACGAATCAACACCTGCTCGCGGTGGATTACTGTATCTGAATCCTGGACACGCGTACCGCGACACGATCGAATGGAGCATGATAGGATACCTCTGCCGGTGATGGCCTTGCAAGACTGAGAAAACTTTGCCGAGGGAGGTTCGTGCATCCCCACTCCTGTCGGGCTGAGTCTATGGGGTTTTATATTTCTGCCCCGCACAGGTCCTGAACTACGCGATGATATATCGGATAGCAAACATTGATGTCAAGTACAGTGGGCAAACAAGAAAGTAAAGACGATGTATGTGTAGGATACGTTGGTCAAGCGGTACATCCACCAATTTCTTCATTGTCTCGTTCAATACAAACGCGGCGCGGGTGTGGTCTGAACAACTAGACTCGTCCGTCGTGTTGTCGTAAAATGTCGATGTGATCTTGTTTGTCTCACCATCGTCTACTGTCCCGATCACAGAACGAAACATAACGAACCACATCGCCGACGCCAGATGGATCACCTCATCTGGACTTTCCTCGTCATCGACAATCGTATGGCAGGTAGACAGGTAAGCAAACGCGGGATTCTGTAAATTGCATTGGATGACGTCCTGGATAGTGAAATGTTCATCCTGGAGAGCGAACGCAGACTCAAATGGTTGTTTGCAGTTGGGGAGCCCGTGACATGCGAAGTAGACCCAGTCGCTCTGGACAAGTTCTTCGATGACACGGGTAATGGAGGATTCCGGGCCCTCGATACGTGCGAACGTTGCGAGGCCATGGACGTGCTGACTAGCATTGACGAGTTCATCGCCGACCAAAACAAGTTCACTCTCGCCAATGGCTTTCGCTTGACCTATACCAACGAAGCGTTTTCCTTTTCTTAGGGAATGCGATGGGCTGTGATCTCTAGCACGAACGTGGGCGGTGAGGGCGGGGGGGTAAGACGAGATGTAGAGATCAACGAGTTCCGATTGACCCATCCTGAACGGACCGGCAGCTTGCAAAGGAAGACGAGAGAACTCGGCAGCAGGGTACCACAGATGTAGGATCGAACTGGATGTACCGTTTAAAACAAGTCAACTATGGGGGATATGCCGTTGTCCTAGAGTTCTCACAGAGCAATGCGGAGATCTCATCGATTTTGCACGGACAGTTAGGGTGTGGAACTTGGATGTCAGTTCTCGAACATCTCCCATTGTGGTTGACAATGGCCTCGTTGAAACCGTCTACGTACCGAGCTGGTCGTACAGAGTAGAGAGATCAACTGCGAGGTTGTGCAAAAACTCTAGCCGATCTGGATGCCCCGGTGGGCGAAGTGCCAGGGCTTCTCGATCGATGGCAATCGCCTCTCCGGTGTCCGTCGTCGCCCTGGGCTGCCTATAACGATCACCGAGATGAATTGAAAGCAGATTCAACGAGACAGATCGCATGGGGCAGCCGGGTGGACAAAGCTTCAGTGCTCTACGACCAAGAGCAATCGCCTCGTCGATATAATCTATCCCATCCGCTTGCATAAACTTGGCAGCAAGGAACTTTGCTCACGAATGCGGTCGATCGATTTGTACGGACATCCTCTTTGCTCTCTTTTCCTCGTTCATTGCATTGGCTTGCAACGCACCCACCACACAAGTTGTGGGAGAGTGGGATGGAATGTCCTCGCAGTATTCTCAGTGCTCATCGATAGTGGAAACTGCTTCTAGGACTGTCTGAGAAGGTATGGCGAGGTCTTGACCTGGTGTTATGATTTCGAATTCTTGAGTATGCTATGCCGTGCAGTACGTTTGATCACTCGCCTCACATCTCTCTGGTGCGATCCCACTAACCCCGGTAATTCCGCTCTGCCCTGAGCTGTTAATGAGATATGTCAAATGCAACGAGTCAATCTCTTAAAGTGACTGAATATTGATCTCTTTCTTTACAGCGACGGTAGGTGAAATATAAGTGGAAGTCACTGTACGATATGCTCGGACATTTCAATCGCTTTTCAGGCTCAGGCGAAAATCGTACATCGCTTTTGTATATCCTTCGCCATCGCCTCTTTTCATACTGGCAGTGACGGGACTCTCTCTGTGTGTCCTTGTCGACATCATGGTTACGATATCTCTCTGCTACTTTTTCAGATCAAATTGCTCGCAGATACCGGTGTACGTCGTCATCTTGATATAAGCCGTCACCCCCAATACGCTAATTCTCCTGGCCAAGTACGAATCGCATGATCGATGCCTTGACGCTGTGGACAGTGGAAACGAGGCCAGCTACATGGTAAGTAGCGTTGTGCCGACTCACCTACGGTTCAGAGAACTAAAATGACGATCACGACAGCTTCAGCGCAATAGTTTCACTCATTTGCGTAAGTAGTACCTGCGGAATCCGACTATGACACACTGACCCTGTCCAACCAGCGTCCTACCCGGTAGTTGATTACAATGCCACGTATCAAAGTATTTCTCGGTGTCCACTTTGTCGTCGGAAAACGTACGTCGCAGATCTGTTTCACACACGCCATACTCATCTACTTTCTGTGCCCGTCCAGTCTATGCTAACTCTCTTCTTGCGATGTACGTCTCCTCAGTTTTCAAATAACTGTACAAATCAACGCCGATAACCAATCTCTCTTTTTTTTCTTCATTTGATAGTCTCAACACACGGAGCAAGATCCACCTGCTTAGGAAACATACCTCATCGACCCCAGTAGTTCCCGTTTCCGTGTCCCCCGGTGACTTGTCCAGAAGTCGCGATAACAAAGATAGACCTCCATCTCCAGGAGTTCATCTACAGTATTCTGTGCGTCGCCGTCAGGTTTTACTTGAGGGTGCTATGGGTCACTGATGCTTTTCTTTCTGTTTCCCCCGCACGTATGCACTGTGTTTTGGGAACGTTGACACAGGTGCGTGTTGAGGAACTTGGGTCTCAACCTGTGGACCGGAAGCGTTGCTCGCCGGTTAGTCCTCGTTGCAACTCGTGCACCATCTGACTCTTTCTTTCTCTCTTTCGTCAGCAGATCAAAGCAAACATACAACAAACGGTCGAGTCCAAACACGACGAGTTAGGCACCACGTCTACGTACACGGTCGCCAATCACCCATCTGAATCCTAGCCACCGTGCTAGTGGAGAACATGACGACGTTCGGACCGTTCGAAGCCGCGGCCAATCGTGCGCTCATTTCTTAAAAAAAAAGACATTGGCGGGTTGTGAGACTGTATCGAAGGATATCATCCATCCTTATGGTTTTCTCTCCTCTTTTCTTCGTATTTTTCGTTCTTTCTCTTTTTGCCTGATCCGTCGTTGTTGCCATCCACTTTTAGTGGTGGTGCCAGTAGCCACTTTTCCGCATGTGTCGTGGCCCAGCTAGTGACCCAGAACATACAGTCGGCCGTCACAATATCATGCGTGAGATGTGACGACTATTTGCGTTCCGACTAAATCCTCTGAAAACGGTCGCCTCGTGCTATGAGTGTGGTAGAATGCTGGAAGTCTTCAGTTGCATGGATCCACACCTTGCAGCGGACGGATCACTGAAAGATACCATCTGTAGCGTATCTGCTAGTTCAACATAGAGGGCGAACATCTCCTCCTTGTCCTGCGTCGAATGTGTAAAACGAGTAGGGAGATGGTCCACAAGGTATTCCGATGACTGACCGATCTGAGCCCTAGTGGGAAAAGTGCCGTCCTCCATTGTGCCGAGCTGGTCATACCGAGTGGAGAAGTCAGCTGCAGCATTGTTCAATGACATTGACCGATTTGAATGCCCCGGGTGAGACATCAGTGCTTCCCGATGGAAGACGATGGCCTCATTGAGGTCATCCATTACACCGAGCTGACAGTATCAAGTGAAAAGGTAAGTTGCACGGCTCCGACTGGTCTGAATGCCCCTGTGTGCAAGCTTTCAATGTTTCTCGGTCGAGGACAATGGCTTCGTTGAGGTCGTCCACTTTGCTGAACTGGTTGTAGCGAGTGAATAGATCAGTTGCAGGATTGTTTAGCGACTCTGTCTGATCTGGATGCACTGGGGTGCGAAAGGCTAGCGCTTCTCTGTCGAGGATAACCGCGTCTTTGATGTCCGTCATCATGCCAAGCTAGCTGTAACGATCGCTGAGGTGGATTGAAAGTAGACATCGTAAGAGCGCAGATCACTTGCACCCATGGGGTGAGGTCAGACCTTCAGATGGTGTTGGTCCTCGTGGCATAACCTCTTGTATGCCGAGCTCATCGCCGTGATCAGGCATCAGGGATAGTCCCAACCGAGGCGCTGGCATGGCTGATATTAGTTGCTACCTTGAAATGGATTCGCTTACTGTCATCATCTCAATGGGTCCGTGTTCACGTTTCGACGGTCAGAAATCCGCCTGATCGTGCAAGAAAACGAGACCTGCGTGCACGCTGTTGAAACTGAGAGCAGCGCCTCGCTCCGAGCAATACGGAATGAGCCTTCACTGGGTTGATGGCCGGTGGTCGACCGTCAGATCACGGTCGACATCACCACTCTCTCTCATCGTTTCCCAGCTCTTACACATACCCCCGGGATGGACACTCGAGAACGGATCGACGTCTCTACCATTGGCGGAAACGCCCCCCAGGAACTCAAACAATCTCTCGTCGACCTCATCAGTGCCATAGCCAAACTCAACAGAGCCAATGGCGCGCGTGGATTCGAACCGGAAATCGCCTCCCGGGTCGTATGGACAGAATTCTCCATTGTGCCCAAGGCGGAGGAACCAGAGAGATCCGAGGGCCGTGTGGTGGCCGAAATCACCGTCGAAGAAGGTGGGCACCATGTCCATTCCCTTTTTCTTCCCCTTTTTCTCGGTATTTCGGAACCGGTTGTTTCGCTCAAGCTCATCCGCTCAATTCCATGGCTGCCTTGGCCATGCTCTTTCAGATATGTTGAACTCGCGCAGCACCATGCATGGCGCTTGCTCTGCGTTGCTCATCGACAAGTGTGTCTCTGATGCCCTTCCCAACTCTTCCCTCCACTTTTTGCTGAGAGAGCTCTATTCTCTGTTTCCTCACTTTCTCTCAGCTGCTCGTCTATGCCCATCGCCCTTCTCAGCCTGGCAACGTCGGGGAAAGGTGACTCGGGTGTCTCGCAGTCCCTCAACATTCTGTACCATGCACCTGCCGTGACGTTCGCCTTTCTTACGCAGTATGCTTTGGTGCTTGAGGGCATTGATATGCTATTTCTTCAGGAATGACAAGTTACGTATCGTGAGCACCACAATATCTCTCGGCGGTCGTGCCATGTCGGCTCGTTGCGAAGTGGGTGTCTGACCACACTCTATATGTCCCAGTTTACCCATCTTTCTCTTCAGATTTGGAACGTCACCCAACACCGACTGGTAGCGTCCGGTGTACACACCAAGATGGTTGCTTCCGTTCCAAGCACAGCAAGCAAGCTTTGATGTCTCTTCGATAAACTATAACTTTATCAAATGTACAAAGGAATGTGAGTACAAACGCCTATATCATGGAAACAAAAGGAACGTGTCAATGACGGTCCCAAAGAAATCATACAAAAAAAAAAAAGTAAATGAACGCGGGTCACTTGTTAGTGACGGTTAATAGACGATGTCGCAAGACAAAATGAGCGTGCTAGTCAAATTTATTTACCTCGAGAACCTTGAGCATGCAAATACCTTAAGGGAAGCGGGCACACAATCGCGTGCAGTAGTATCTCTCGTCTTCTTCTCAACTCATGGAAGTAACCAAGGGCCTATGGGCACACCAGATGGAACCACTCCTTGCCCTAGGCTTTTCAAAATTTCTTTTCGTCTGTCCTCCCAGGTCTTGAGTGCCCTGAGAAGTTGCATCACCTTGTCTCGCTTGCCTTGCCGGACATCGTTGATACTAACAGATCCCATCTTTACATCATTGTCAAGGAGAAAGTCGAAAAATCGGAATAGACCATCGAGTTTGTCGTCGTTGGGTCCAGAAGGGAATGCCGAGTCAGGAATGGGGGGTGAGGCAGGCTTGCCTATCAGGTCCTCAGCAAGCCGAAGGAGCGCGAGGCCACCAAACAGGGGTCCGGCTATATCTATCATTTGAAGGGATCTCGGCAAATGTGAATTTGCCCAGTCGACCAGATTGACGTCCATGACCTGCTGGAAAGAGACAAAGGAAGTAGTCAGTTTGCATGTTCGCGGTAAAGTGGGAGAGTAACGGACGTCCATCGAGCTCTGTGTGGGTACGCCCGTCTGGCGATGTTCTCTTGGCGGCCGAGGTGGTGCATGTTTAGCACCCTTTGCTGTTGCCTCGCTGTCGTTCGTCTCCGTACGCGCGTTCGTAAAGCAGGTTTCGGGCCTCCCTCGCTCGTTTTCCTTCCCTTCTCCAGTACGGTTAAGATTCTCCGAGGATGGCAGTCCCATAAGAATGCGCGCATCGCGGGTCGAGAGTTGATTCGGATTCTCGCGCCGCAGTGCCTTTTGCATTGCGGCCCGGGCCGTGGGTGAAGGTGGTCTCGGAGCTGGATTCATTGCCTGCGCTACGGTAAGCGGTAACGTAGGAATGTTGACAGAAGACACCACGGGCTCTGTGAAAGCGTGTCAGCATTAGCGACTGTCACGACTAACACCGTGAAGAGAGTACATACTCGAGTAGTCTCTGCCGATGGTGGCTTTCATTATCGCTTTCATCCACTCACGCACAACGGTTTGTTCATCCGAACTAAAGTAGTGCGTCTTGTCAGTCTCGTGAACGATCCGGAATCCATAACGGCCAGGGTCAATGTTCTCGTCCGCAACAACCCTGTAGCCCACGATGTTGACATATCCCTTGATCTTTGTTTCCTGCACCAGGAACATGAGCAATCAACAATAACAACGTTTCACTCTCCGGATTCAACTGACCAACTTGTTGTTACTCCGCAAGATGTATAGGTGTGGTCCCTTGATGATAAAGTACCGCGACTTCCACGAGCTATAATGGTCACCCTTCTTACGCATCCATCCCTGGTGATCAGGTTGCCCAATTTGCTCGACAATGCTCTTTCCAGGCTTGAGTGCACTCGGGCCGCGCGATCCCGCACGTCCATCGTGAGGGGCCCCCGTCTGCATGCGAGGTGACCCGGCCTCCAGCTGCATCGTCTTCTCCTGGTCCTTTGTCTTCTCGAACGACTTTGCTCTCTCCATCTCTCTACTCTTGACATCACTCTCACTGCTAATCCGTAGGCCATTCCTAAGACTGCTCAGTGGTGCACCTTCAGACGTCGAAGGACGGCTGGATAGTTTCCTACTGCTATACAGCCTCGAAAGACTCAACGCCGTTGTCTTCTCCGTCGGACTGCTGTCCTCCAGCAGCGTCCTATTAGTCATCCAGGCTCGGTCAACCACTGTCCTTCTTAACATCAGACCAAAGGAACTACTCACGACGTAACCCTAGGAGGAGGCTTCCTGGATCGACCAATTGATGCCGGAAACGTCCCCCCAAACAAACTATGCCTCTCCGTGCCCTTGCCGACGTCCGCGTTGCGCTTACTCCGAGTGGACTTCGTCGTGACGACAGTGTCGTCCTGAGGTTCAAGTCGTTTAACACGGGGTGATGACGTCCCAGTTGAGGATGGAAGAGACCTGGCGTCACTGAGTGTCTCGGCTTTCTCCTTGTCTTTGCCTGATCCAGAAGACTCCATCGAACGACCAAGGACACGTCGGTGCTGCTGTTTGGTAGTAGTCGGACTCGCCTTGCCCTAGATAACACATCATCGAGTCGCAGTACATGACGAGCAAACAAATACGCTCACCTCACTTTGAGCACCACCATCCTCATCATCTGCCTCCTCTGGCTTATCCGGGGAAGCAAGCACACTCTCGCGTGGAGACGACGCCGGTTGCGTCTCCGGCAACGATCCAAGACCGAGCCCCGCTACACCAACTAGCCCGGCTTTTTCGATTCCAGCAGCCACACCGACACCTTCGACCGAGCCGCCGGCACTCGACAAACTGGATACGCGCTTTGAAGTGCGTGGGCTTGTAAACGTATCTGTTCTGGGACTCTCCAGGCTGCCAGGACCGGCAAACGAGGGAAAGGATGGACCATTAAGCGTTGTTCCCATGCTCGTGAACATGGAGCTGGTCAACGAGTGTTGCGCTGATCCAGTCGGTGAATGCCCGTACGTGAACGACTGAGAGACAGAACGGGTGACAGACTGTGAGGGCTGATGCTCGGTTAGAATGATCGAGGGAGGACGACGAAGCTCTATGATGGCGTTTGCAATGCGCATGCGTTTCCCAAAAGCCATGATGCCGATCTCTGTCTTGAGAAGATTGATATCGAGCTCAAGGAGGACATCTCCCGTGATTTCCTGTTCTACAAGACAGTAGCGTCACAGAAAGTCGGACGGGACAAAAATCAAACTAACCAATAAACCTGTCATACACATCAGGGCCAAATCCTTTCGACTTTAACCACTCAATGACTTCGTCGACCGTCCATTCTGAAGGGGGTTGAGGTCTCTTTTGCGTTTCGGCCTCGGGCGCTGACTGCGCCAGTATCCCCACAGGACTCTTTCCCCCGGACGATACACTGTTCTGCTGGGAGGCTTGCCGTGAATGTCGGTAGGTCCCAGAGAGGGCTGGTGACGGAAGACTAGCGGGGACGTCACGAGTAACACTGGCAGCCCGGGCCGTTGGCTCAGGGGAATTGGACATGGGAATCATATGCATGTCCATAGGTACGATAGGAACAGGTGCGACGATCTGGACAGCATCAGGTGTCGTGGGAGTTGAAATCGACCTTGGCGACCGTCTATCGATGGAATTTGGAGAACGTGTGAACCTCGGTGGAGGACTGGAAGTGAACAAAGACTGATTCGCCCGTGTGGTGCGCTCGCCGGTTTCCCCTTCAGGAGAAGGAGGACCATCCTTGAGATGGATGTGAGAAGAAGCCCCATTCGTGTCCCTCCGATCGTGACTCCTTACGACCGAGTCTGGACGTGCTTCCCCCTCCTCTTCCTCGGGAATGTGTGGGTGATCACGTGTAAAGTGCATGTGCTGCAGGTGCTGAAGTGCTGAGTCGTCGTCTTCTTCAGCCTCGCTCTCGTCACTCATCTCCACGTCGATTGGGGGTGCGCTCGTACGCACACGCACTTCATGGGCTTCTCGGGCTTCTGCCGCAGCCTGTGCTTCCACGACCCTGCGAGCTTGTTCGGCAAGCTTGTCTCGAGTGCTGAGACGCCATCCCTCCCCGATCTCTCCGTCAGTCTCCGCGCCTTCTGTTTCCCGGTCTGTATCACCATCCCGAGTACTCGAAAAACTAAAACTTTGTGCCCCGTCTCGGTCGTTTCTTCCGAGCTGCTCGATGGCCTTTTGAACGTCAGTCATGGTCGCCTTCATGACTTCTGCATCAACATTGTTAGGCTCTCCGATGGCAATGCCAATCCTGGAATCCACGTTGCCATCATGCAAAGGCGTCGATTCGGGTTCTTCACCAAGCGGACTGAGTGAGTCGGGTGGGGTGGTGACGGGGTCGCCAGAGGAGGCAGAAGAGGAGGTAGACACTCCGCCAGGCGGCGCTGCTGGTGTCGTGTAACTCTGAGGGAACAATCCAACTTTGCCTGCGATATTGCGACCCTTGAAACGAAAGAATGGTAAGCAAAGAATGAACGGCGACATCGTTCAGTGACAACGTGGATAGATGTGGGATGAACGCAGCAGGGGGATGGGGGTCAGCGTGGCCCTGGGGGAAGGAAGGGCATGGGCCACGCGTCCGATGGGCACATGTGCCATGGGCGTGTTTGAAAATTGAAAGGATGAGCTCACCTGCCACCAGCCGTCGTTGTACCGCTCATCTTTCTCGATGACCTCGATAGGTTGCCCGGCATCGAAAGCTATCTCATCCTCGTGCTCGGGTGCGAAGTTGTGCAGAGCATACACATACTCTGGCATCGTGGACAA
Organism: Pulveroboletus cf. rosaemariae; assembly: GCA_038089275.1. NCBI lineage: Eukaryota > Fungi > Basidiomycota > Agaricomycetes > Boletales > Boletaceae > Pulveroboletus > Pulveroboletus cf. rosaemariae. The sequence goes on from JBBPKN010000056.1 coordinate 41,913, forward strand.
AGTTAAAACGCAGATAGTTGGCGGGGCCTAAAGACGACGGTGTAAGATGAACCACGTTGAGTTGCACAAGCGAGCTTGCCAGCTGTACACACCTGTCAGACAAGGGAACCGGACAAAGAATGGAAATGGTTCGATGGGATAGCTCGCGAGTTATTATGCTATCGAAATTCTAGCCGGCAACGTGGCCTGACTGTCGTCGTCGGTGTTCAGGAAGAACGAGCTGAAGCGGCGGCATGCCCCGGGTGAGGGCACCCCTCAGCTCACAACCTCTCGACTAGCGTTGCTTGCAGACCAACTAGAAGCCTCGTTTTCTATTGTACATCGTCACGATGACCACCCGCCGTTTAAGTATATGATAAGTATTGTAAGACACGCCATGCTGTAGGCTGATGCCATCCTTCTCTTAGCCTTCGTGACCGGAAATGCGAACAAGCTGTTGGAAACCAAGAATATCCTCTTGCAAGGCACTCCGATTGAAATTGATTCGCTGGATCTCGACAGTAAGTCGGCCTTGTCGTAGAGTCGCACCGCAAGGGAACTGACATTTGTTGCTCTTTTTGCAAGTTCCTGAGCTGCAGGGCACCACCCAAGAGGTTGCGAGAGCCAAATGCAAACGAGCTGCAGAGCTGGTGGGTTCACGTACCTCTGAACGAATCCGTATTAATTGCAACAGCTGGGACGTGCATGCATCACAGAAGACACGGCACTTTGCTACGAAGCACTCGGCGGCCTTCCAGGACCATACATCAAGCATTTCATGAAGACCGTCGGACACGAAGGTTTGTTCTGCGTGCTCTGAGCAGCAGTGACCATCATCAGGTCTAACTCTGGACAGGTTTAAACAATCTTCTTGCTGGCTTTCCGACGAAAGATGCCTATGCGCTGTGTACGTTCGCATATAGCGCTGGCCCAGACTCGGAACCCGTCCTGTTCGAAGGCCGAACGGATGGCACAATTGTACCCGCACGAGGGCCAACTACATTCGGATGGGACCCAGTGTTCCAGCCGAAAGGCTTCGACAAGACGTGAGTCTCGTTTGTTGTCCTGTTCTCGGCACATATCGATAAACTCGAAGCTATGCGGAGATGACCAAGGAGGAGAAGAATATCATCTCCCATAGATATCGTGCACTGGAAAAGCTAAGGACATATCTTGTTTCCCTGCCCAACGGATCAAGGGACGTCTAAGTTAGACACGTACTTAGACTTAGATGACTTTGGGTTGTTCCTGGCTTCCGATATCCGATCACAGCTTTTCTTCGTCTATCTCCTTTCAACTCGTCCGGTCTTCTGTTCTTCTGTTCCTTTTATTCGGCCTGAACGTTCAGGTATCAAAAGATTGGGACGGTCGGTTTGTACACGCGCGCTAGTTTGTGCCAGCAGAAAAATTCTGGGCTACAGTTGATGCTGCACCAAATCGACTTATTCCTTGGTCAGACATCACTATGCACATGCCCGCACACACTCCGAGGAAGAGGGCCCGAATATACCTCGACTCCGATGAGGGACTAAAGAAATCACACCTCACAAACGTCCTCCAGAAACAGCGCGAGCAGCTCCCTATAGCTAAGGGTAATTTTCCGGAGCCTACTCTTTTACCGATGACAGCTCAGTATGTGATTCTCCAGGCAAGGAAGCCCTTATTCTCGAAATCCGCGACAACGATATCATTATCCTTCTGGGTGAGACGGGATCTGGAAAGACTACCCGTACGTGTTTATGCGCGTTCGTTTCGTCCAGTTATACAGTCTCACCAGACCCCTGAAGCGCAGAGGTCCCGCAATACATACTTGAAGCTAGGCTTGCGGGGAACGGTGTGATTGCTGTGACACAACCTCGTCGTGTTGCAGCCACCTCCCTCGCTGCACGCGTCGCCGCAGAGCAGAATGTCACAGTTGGCGGACTGGTGGGTTACTCTGTACGGTTCGATGAAGCCTGTCAAGCCCAGACGAAAATCAAATACGTCAGTGACGGTATGCTCGTGCGCGAGCTACTGTCAGACCCCATGTTGTCCCGCTATAGTGTCATCATACTCGACGAAGCGCACGAACGCACCCTTCGTACAGACTTCTTAATCGCAAACCTCAAAACTATACAGGCAAAGAGAAACAAACTCAACGACAAAAGAGAGCACCCCGCATTGGTAGCGAACCCGCTCAAGATTATTATCATGAGCGCAACCCTTGACGCCGAGAAGTTCAGCCGATTTTATAACAAGTCCGTTCTCTGTTTCTGCTTCGTCCCACCTGCTCATTCGTGGTTAGTGCTCCAATTTTGTATGTCAAAGGTCGTCAACACCCTGTGCAAATATTCCATACGGTTGTTAGTCAAACGGACTACGTAGACTCTGCGTTACGGACGTTTTTTCAGATACATGTCGACAAACCACCAGGGGATGTTCTTATATTCCTCCCAGGTTTGTGTCGTTCAACAGGCGCTCGTCTGGACTTTCTCGTAGACTCACTTGACAACCAAACAGGCCAAGAAGACATCGAGAGCCTAGAAAAATCTATGAGGATGTATGCCAAACGGCTTCCCATAGGACGCATGGAAGTAGGTTCCTCCTGCCGCACGCATATTTGCTATTCGAGTTCAAGTGCCAACGTAGGTTACGGTGTGTCCGATGTATGCATCGTTGCCACCGTCCCAACAAGCACGAATATTTTCCTCGGCCCCACCGAACACGAGGAAGTGTATTTTGGCGACGAATATCGCCGAAACGTCTATAACGATACCCGGGATCAAGTATGTGATTGATACTGGGAAATGTAAAGAGAAGAGATATATATCAAAAGACACCGGTTGTGGTAAGGACTCCCTTATCTGTACGTGTCGCCTGTTTGTTCATCCGACGTTTAGGATTCGATACTCTACTAACGCGAGACGTCACGAAATCTTCCGCTATGCAGCGTGCTGGTCGTGCGGGACGTGAGGTATATACCACCGTCTGTGCTTTCAAGGTATGGTGGCTGACCAATTGCAGGGTCCCGGATTTTGTTTTCGTTTGTACACCGAGGAAGCGTTCAACAAGCTGTCAATCTCAGCAGAACCGGAAATCCGCCGTTGTAGTTTGACACAGAGTGTGTTGCAGCTCAAGTGTCTTGGCCAAGATCTGGAAGAAGTCGAATTTATGGATCCACCAGATTACCATTCTGGTATGTGTTGATTCTGACGTGCTCAGATCCTTTCTGATGGTAACACAGTGGTGTACGCCTTAAAAACACTGTGGCTATTGGGTGCACTGGATGATTCCAAGAGTCTGACGACGCTTGGTCGCCAGATGGCCACCTTCCCTATTGAGCCCTACCTTGCCCGTGTCATCCTCGCATCGAAAACCTACGGCTGTACTTCAGAAGTAATCGACATTGTCGCGCTGCTATCTTGCTCGTCCAAACTTTTTCTTGACATCTCAGACCAGCGAGATGTCATTGCCGATGCACGCCGCAAATTCCGACATCCAAGTGGTGACCACCTTACGATGCTCAATGCCCTCCGGTCTTACCAAGAGATCGCGGCCAGGGAAAGTAAAGGTGATCGCAAGGAATGGTGTCGGAAGCATTACCTGAACGAACGAACATTCACGGAGACACTTAAAATCAGGGATCAGCTGAGGGTAACATGTCAGAGGGCTGGACTTGACTGGAGGACACCGCGGAGCGATCTGGAAGAGCCCGTGTTGAGGTGTTTTACCACGGGACTGATGCAACAGAGTGCCCTGTTGCAGCCAAACGGGTCTTATAAGCAGCTAATGGGGCAATTTGTCGTCAAGGTCCACCCCGGATCAACATTGTGCGATAAAAAGGTGCCGGCGATCATATTTGACGAGCTGGTCAGTCGAAGTATTACCCGATTTTTCCGAGTTCTGATGTGTTTATGTATTTCACAGGTGTTTACGAGTCAGGTTTATGCACGAGGCGTGTCCTCTATACCACGAAGTTACCTCAGCGGTATGACACCGACGAGGATAAACGGACCGATTACCAGTAGATGATAATGCCAGGACAGCACCCTGTTCGTCCATGATCTAATCTGATTCGGTAAGAGGGCCCCCGTCGCGCTAGTGGCGCTGTGCCTTGCCGGCTCATGTCATGACCCGGGTCATGTGTGGTCATTTTGACATGATTCTCCCGATCTGAGTTTGTCGTAGTGCCGACACCGAACGCCGCACTGCGTCCCACCGCTCTTTTTCCTGCGATTACTGGACTCGAAAGGCAGACGATGAGCAGGGTTGGTGAAGGAGAAATCTCGGAAGAACCGCTCCGCAGCGTTCATGGGAATGCACCCATTGAAGTCAAAGGTGCGCCTGTGTGCCGGTCAGTACGGGGCATGTCATGCGAGCGCTGTCGAATGTCGTGGGCGGCCTCGTGGATGGACAAGGTCGACTAATGCACGGAGTATTCTCTGTAGAACTCGTCCAGCGTTTGTTGGCCTCGTTCATGGACGCTGGGTTTGGGAACCGGACGACACGATGCTTGGACCTCGTCGAGGTGTCGATCGTATCCAATGTCGACGAACCAGCGAGACGAGAGGCACGGGTGGTCTTGGAGGCGACTGTCACTGAAGGTCTGTAAACAAAACAAAACAAAACAAAGCCGGCCCCGGCAGCCGACGTGCATTGCTCATCCCCATGTTCTACATGTACTGTCATGACCGTCGACGCTTGCGACCCGTGATCGCCTCGTTACTCGACAAACAGATATGCTGAACGTTGTTGGGATAATGCACGGTGCCTGTGCCATACAACTGGTCGACATGTACGTATCCCCGTCGACCGAGGAAGGGGTCGTTTCGTTGACATTACACACCCCTTGTAGATGCGCGACACTCCCGATCGCCGCCATGTCCTTTGCAGGTGGCAAGGTGGCTTTGCTGGGGGTGACGCAGAATATCAATACCATATACCATGCACCAGCTGGCCTGCGAGTATTTCTTCCTTGCTAGCGGCCGGTCCCTAAAGTGGGTTTATGGCGAACAGGGGTGATAAACTCAGGCTAATCAATACGAGCACAACAATTGGGATGCGCGCGTGGAGTGCGCGAACCGAAGTGAGTGGCATCGCGGACACAGTGCAATTTGCCGAGGGCTGAGGCGACCGTATGTAGATATGGGACGTGACGCACCATCGGCTCGTTGCGTCTGCCACGCAGGTCAAAATGGAGGTGTCGTCGCCGAAACTGTGACGTACGGGATGGGGCCTCTGCAAGTGGAGCTCATGTTCCAACAGCGTCTGGGCGTTACTGCGGTCAGGAACTTGGAGGGCGTGTGGTTGGCAGAAATTGGGTTATGAGATGTTTCACGAGGCCTGGTCCTGCTCTCGTTACCGATGGTTGTATCCCCAGTCGGACCGCCCTTGGAGTATTTAGCCAGTTTGCGTTGGCGGAACCGATCTGTGGACCTGAGCTCACCCTGAGCGTGGACAGTGGCCGCTGCCGCACTGTCGTGGGATGTCACCGCAGCTCGGTCGTTATTGTCAGACACACACCAAACGGTCGTGCGGGTGATCTCGCTGGAGATAAGATAGTCCAACACTCATTGCCCCCACTGAGCATGGACGTCGACGCCCTCGAACTCTGTCTCCTCACGGGACGATGGGATCGCCGGCTCTCTGCTTCCCTGGAAACGCATCCCGCGACCAAACTCGCCAAGGCCGTCGTCGACGGCGACTTTCGTGCCGTGCTCACATCGACGTACGCGCAAGACGTCTTCAGAGTACACCCTGCCGTCGCGCTTGAAGACGAGCCTTTCGAGCGCCTTCTTCGGTGGACCCTCCCGTCCGTTTCTGACGCTCAGGAGCGGGAACTCATCCGCCTCATTCTGGGCGTGGCCTGTCTCCACGCATTCGTCCAGGCAAACTGGACGGGCCCCGATCTCAACGTGAAGCCCTCGGACATCCTCGTCCTCCCCGAACACACCCCTACCGTCCCAGATTCCCTCCTCAACTCCAAGGCTGTCGCCGAGCTCGCCTACAGTGGCGAACCCGCGTATCACCTCGCCCAATTCGCCGCCTTTCTCCGGTTCGCGCAGATTATATTGGGTGTCCACTGTGCGCAATTAAATTATGCGCCCTGGTGGCAATTGAGACTATCTATCATACACGGACAGTTACTCGACGAAGTTGTCCCGTTGCCATTGGACGTACTCGGTTCCCTCACGCCTCTCGTCGAGCGTACGGCTTCCGACCCTGACCTTGCTGGTCGTCTCCAGCTAGAACAGGGTCTATTGGAGCATAGATCTTCTCACGACAAGTCTGCCGCCGAGTACTTTGTCCGTGCCGCCCACGCCACGGGGTTACAGTATGAACTCACAGGCGCACTGGGAAAGCGAACAAAGTTCCAGGAGAACGCCTTGCCCCAACTCGTGCTTCTTGCCGAAAGCAAGAGGCGAGACAGTGATGATGATGCCTGTGAGCGATCCTCCGCCGGTACCAATACCTCCGCTGGACCCCTGAACGGGTCAAACTCAAACGACGGATCAGACGAGATGACACGTACCAATATCGGTCTCCCAGAGACCCTGCCTTTGAATGATGACACTCTCCTCGAGCAGACTGAATTTACGTCGTCAAACCCGGCTACGGCAGCCTTTCTCCGCCACCTGGATCCCTCCTCGCAGCCCCCTTTACATCCACTCGACCAATCCATCCTCTTGGCACTGTGTCTAAACGTGCGCAACACATCGCCCTCGCATGGTTTGACAAGCGAGCAAATGTCTCCTTACGTTGCCCGGGTTATATCGCACCCTAGAAACTGGTCCGTTCACACGATGGCACTACTCCTCCGATCTCGACTCGAATCGACCCGCACGCGGACCGTCGAGCGGTCCACGTTACAACTCCAAGCGCTCGTAGACCAGATGCCTACTGCGGATTCGCAGCTCTCGGAAAGGCTACTCTATTTCCACTCGATCCTCTTGCCTAGTAAATGGGAAATGGAACGCGAGCTCGCCTTGCGCTATCTCTCCATCGGTGTTGTGAAATCTGCCCTCGAGATCTTTGAGCGACTGGAAATGTGGGAGGAGGTCGTCAGGTGTTGGCAATCGATGGAACGTCGCGATCAAGCGATCGCCATCGTCCGTGATCTCCTCCAAGGTCGAAAAGAAGAAGCCGACAGCGTCATCTCGAAGGGAAAAGACATTCCTTCTGCCCGGCGGACCATGGTCGACAGCACGAGAGTGGCCAAGCTGTGGTGTCTCCTGGGAGATCTCGAGCCCGAGAACGCGGTTCTACATTACGAGCGCGCATGGCGTTTATCAAACGAGATGTCGGGACGTGCCATGCGCTCGCTGGGAGGGTATTATTTCGCTCGCGGAGAATTTGCGAGCGCTGTAACGTGCCTCCTGAGGGCGGTGGCCATCAACCCGCTCCTACCGCGACCGTGGTTTATCCTTGGTTGCGCACACGTGCGGATGGAAAACTGGGGTAGTGCGCGGGATGCATTTAGCCGATGTGTCACCATCGACGACGAGGATGCGGAGAGCTGGAATAATTTGGCGACTGTCTATCTCCGCTTGGGGGAAGGCCGTGATAGCGTCGGCGAAAAGGAAGTTGACGTACCCAATCCAAGTCTCTCACACGTGGGTGGGTCATGTTTTTCCGGACTAACTGATCGTGACGTGGTTCCGGATCAGAGAAGCGACGTGCCCAGCAAAACTGATTCATTATTTTCAAACAAGATGCTCGCCTTTCGGGCGCTCAAGCAGGGCCTCAAATATAAATATGAAAACTGGCGCATGTGGTCCAATTACATGATCGTCGCCGTGGACGTCGGAGAGCTCTCGGAAGCATGCCGCGCACAAGCCCGTATCGTCGAGGAACGTGCAGCCCAAGTTGGCGCGGAATGTGTGGACGAGCAAGTTTTGGCGCGTTTGGTCGATGCCGTGACACGAGGACAGGATGACCCTGATCGTTCTGCCGCCGCCGCTGATGGGGGGAGAGACACGACACATACACGTGAGTGGCATGATGCTGTCACCCATCCAAACGTGGGACGTGGATTGCTTCGACGTGTTTTGGATCTCTTTGAGCGGACCATCTTACCTCGCGTGTCGTCCCCCGGTATCTTTTACGCCTACGCACGCCTGCTCACATGGCAAACCCGGTGGGAAGATGCGCTCAAGGCCTACTTGGACGGTTACCGTTGCGGCACGGCTGGGACGTTTGAAAAGGGAGACACGGACGTCGAAAAGTGGCGCACGGCCGTGCGCGAGGTGGAGGACGTCGTGGACGTTCTCAGAAACTTTGGGCCGCGGGTGCAAGACTCCAATTGGAGGCACCAAGGTCGGAGTGTCGTGCGGACGTTTGTCGGTCGATCAAAAGATTTCGAAGACGAGCCTGAGTGGACCCGGTTACTAGAGATCCAAAACGAGCTTGGGAGAGTGGACTAGACATGGCGGCGGTAATATACGGTAGATCCAAGGCATTCAGACGAGATATCGGTTCGAGGGGCAAGGCGGCGGAAACGAACAAGACGTTTGTAAAACACAGAAGCATGGCGTAAAAATGGAAGCGAAACGGCGATGGCGGAGGGGCAACGTTTCACAACGACCGGCGGTATAAGTTTAACAAGCCACCGGACTCGAGTGTATAGTACAGGAAAAATGATGCAAACAGGAAAAAAAAAAAAGAGGGACGGATCGAAATGTACGTGCATATGGCTGAGGAGAACATGATGGGAAAGTAGGAGAAACGAAAGCGTTTAGGACTGCCAATTTAGCACCATGGCCATTCGATTGAGGGTGAGAGTGGTCAGTATCTCGGTCACGACGCTGAGACCGGCATGTCTGATGGTGATCCGCGCGCTGAACACGTCCTCGGGTTGACTCAGCTCCCAAGTCGCGATCGTCGTCCGTCCGTCGACGCACTGCAACAATACCCAGCGAGTCAGACGGGCAACCGAACCACCCTCCTGCGAGGGTGAGGGGGTAGAAAAGAAAAAAAAAGCCCCACCTCCATCTTTTGCGGAAAGATCTTCCACTTTAGCTCTTTCCCGTGCTGTGTCGTAAAATAGCGTGAACTATAACATGCACGGTTAGCGTATCCACATTTGGACCAACAAGGTCCGCACCCTCCTCCGGGCCGTCTGACACGCGGCGGACGAGCAGACGAGAACGAGGGCGGAGAGAAACGGGAGAGAGAAGACGCGGCAGTTGAGAGCGGAACGTACGTGCTGCTGTCTCTCTTTCGTCGGGTATGATGTGCCATCGGGACTTCCTTTCCATTTCCGTAGACGAGAAACCCACGGGCCTTGTTTGGGCCGAAGTAGAGGTAAGCGTTATTTGGGCCCATGATGCCAGGGTGTTGTTGACACCACTCTGGTTCTCGGGCGACCTGGACGACGATGTTGGGCTGTTCGTGGACCTGAGGAGAGCAAAAGGGGATGAGATCAGGATCGGGAGGGGAGGGAGCTATGCGGAAATGGGCAGAACGAGTTAATACCGACTGTTTTCCTACGAACGCAACATGGACACGGGTGAGCCGATAGAACGGGAGAGAGGTGGGGACGTACACCGTGAAGGCAGGCCTACTTTCTAGATCTTCGAAACGGTGGGAGAAGGGGTCACTACCGAACTGCAAGAGAACGTATGCACCAGTCATCTGGAGAGGGGAGGGATGGGAAGGACGGAGAGGACATGAGACGGCTCTGGCTTTTCACTGAACAAGGGTCACTCGATCGGGAAGTCTATCATGAAGTACAGCCACAAAAAGAAGCCCACGTGGTAGCCGAAGCATGCCACGTGGGAGTGAATGGGCTCCTTCCGCAGGTTCGGGTTTCAATACCTGTGCCGCATGATATTTTTTTTTACTGTAAATTTTTCCCTTTCGGAAATAAAATCATAACAAAATAAACGTTATCTAGGTTAGAAATGGAACGACCCTTTCGGCCACGTCGTTAGGCACCAAGACCATATCCAAGTCACAGATCGAGGTCCTGCCCTCGGTCTGTCCTTCTTACTCGTGGCATCAGTCGTACACTGGGAAACTAGAGTCAGTCGCGATTCGTAGATCATCTCGTCTGGCACACCATGAACGATACCTGGCGACGTCAGTCGACGGTTCGCCCCACGCGACGAGTGGCACACACCATAGAAGAGGGTCCAGACGAGGACAAAGGTAAACATGTTGTCTTGGCCAGGGTTGGCTAGTTCTCCCAGACCACCAGGTAGGTATTTTGCGGGACTTGCCTTGCAGTTGATGGCGTATGTCACAAACGCCGTCAGCAGCACGGACGCGGCGAACAAGGCGAAGCCGTGCCAGCTCTCGAGGCCGAGTATGCCGGCTACGGCGCCAGCAAAGCATGAGGAAAGGAACTTGACGGACGTGAGGCATTGGTTGTGCAGCACGTTCGGCGTAAACATCAGCTGGGCAGCTGGATCAGAGGGCGAGGCCATCCTCCGCTGGGGCAGGGACAAGTGGGGGGGACGCTGGGGCCGTGCGACGTCGCCGAGTGTCATTCCCACGGTGTAAATTCCCGCGACTCTCGGCCCACTCCCAACGTGGTTAGGCTACTGTAAGTTGGCCACTGCGCTTTACCTCCGGACGGCGAGCATCATCTCGACCATTTGCCAGAGTTTGATGAGCAGCGGCTCGGACAGGTCACAGCGCCTGTTTCGTATTGACCGATCGAGTGTGGGCTCTCTGGGGGGGCATTTGGCAGCGCCGCGTCGTCGGGAGCTGCGAGTGGCGTGGGAATCCTTGCCAGGGACGACTCTGGGCTTCGGCCGTCAGAGTGGGCACTGCGAACACCCTGCGTTATGAAAAGGTCGCACACGAAGATCCCCGGCGTGGACATCGTCGCCTGTACGACACACACCAGACTGTAGGACGAGTCATCGTATGCCACAGGATGCAACGCGTTCCCGACATTCCGGCCCACCCAAAACCGGCAACGTCAGGGCCACGCCTGCCACGACCGCAGCTATTTCTCGCGCGCGTCCCTCCATCGCCGTCATCACTGGCACGACCACACCATCACTCCCGTCTCTCCAGCATGTCCAGGATGTCAGACAGTCCACATATCAAAGTCGGCGTCATTGGCGCTACAGGGACAGTTGGCCAGCGGTTCATCACCCTCCTCGCAGATCATCCCTGGTTCGCCATCCACGCCCTCGGCGCCTCTGCCCGATCGGCTGGAAAGCCCTACTCGAAAGCCGCAAACTGGAAACAGACAACGCCGATACCCGCCATCGTGAGAGACGTGATCGTGTGCGAGTGCCAGCCCGAACACTTCAAAGACTGCTCCATCGTCTTTTCTGGCCTCGATGCCGACGTTGCCGGAGAGATAGGCAAGCATCCGTTCTGCTCGTCCCAACCCTCTTTCGCTCACCCCGCTCGCTCCCTTTTCTCTCTCCTCTCATCTCGCCGTCCTGACAGAGGGCGCATTCAGAACTGCCGATCTCGCCGTCTTCTCAAACGCCAAAAATTATCGGCGTGATCCCCTCGTCCCACTCATCGTCCCCCTCGTCAACACCTCCCATCTCGCCATGATCCCCCAGCAACAAGCCTGCCACAGTCCCCCCCTCAAGAAGGGCTTCATCCTCACCAACGCCAACTGTTCCACCACCGGTCTCGTGATACCCCTCCGCGCACTCGAAAAAGCCTTTGGCCCGATCGATTCCTGCATCGTCACGACCATGCAGGCCATCTCCGGCGCAGGCTATCCCGGCGTACCCAGCCTCGACGCCATCGACAACGTCGTCCCCTACATCGGTGGCGAGGAGGAGAAAATGGAGTGGGAGACGCTCAAGATCCTGGGCAACATCGTGGATCGGGACGATGGCTCCAAGACGTTCGACATGCGCGTCAGTCAGCCTCTCCGCGTCTCTGCGTCGTGTAACCGCGTCCCGGTCATCGACGGGCACTTGATGACCGTCTCTGTCTGCTTTGCACGAAGGCCACCCCCGAGTCCACAGCAGGTTCGTGAAGCGCTTGTGGCATATACCCCCGATGCACCCGCTTGTCCTTCTGCGCCTGTGCATGCCATATTCGTGCACGAAGAATCCGATCGCCCCCAGCCACGCTTAGATCGCTACTACCAAGACGGTGCGGGGGTCTCGGTCGGCCGCGTGCGGCAGTGCCCCGTGTTGGACGTCAAGTTCGTCGTCCTGGCCAACAACGTCTCCATCGGTGCTGCAACAAGCAGCATCATGAACGCGGAGCTGGCAGTGCTCAGGGGAATCGTTCACTAAGCTTTGCTGTGGTATCTACTACCATTGGATTTAGGTCAGACATGTAGAGCAAGATTGAGGATCAGAACACATGTCCATCAGAAATAATGGTATGGTAATGCGGAATCTATTATGGTGATGGTTGCTGGGGGAAAGCGAGCGTTTACCCCGTTCGTAAAGAGCGGTCCCGCATCCGAACAAACGTGTCAATCAGGCTCATCATGTTCCCAATCCCTTTTTCTTCTGGTAGCCAGTCTCCGTTGTTGACGCACAGAACCTTCATCCGTTCGTGGTACAACAGGTCCGGAAGTAATTTGGGTGTAATCAGAAAGTATTGACAGCTGTCAGGCTTGCACGTCACCTCGACCATGGAGTTGTGCACAGCACGTTCGGCACGCTGATCCATTCCCTACAAGGCCCAATCCAATGCGAAGCAGTCGTTGGCGGAGAAATGGACATACCTGGTTAATCTCATCCACCAGGGAGAATGGCGTTCGTGCCTCTTCTGTCAGACTCATCAGGTAAAGGATAGTCGTCAAGGAACGCTCCTGAGAACGGCGTCAGTGTCTATTGAGATCAAACACTCGGCGCAGCTTACTCCCCCAGACTGCCTCTGGCCAGTCAGAAGCTGTAACCTCTCCTTGTCACGGAATTTCACGAGGATATCAATGGCCCATTTGTCGTAATCTTCATGTGGACTGACTCTGATCTCGCCAGCGCAACCAATCCCTGTTTGTCATGTAAGGTGCGCAGCAGGTGCTCAAACAACTCAACTGACGATCAAACGCGGATGAAAAATTTTTCCCAATGCTTTCCACGAGTCTTTCGAGAGCGGGTTGCCAGTTGTCCTATTCAGCCTGTCAGGAGTTTTCCAATCGGTCGAGTAAAGCCTCGCGTACCCTGGCAACTTTGATTTCCCGCTCCAACTGTTGAGCAGTCTTCTCTCTCTCATGTAATGTCTTGGTAAGCTTTGCGATCTGAACATGGATTAGCACGCGTCTGAGAATCGCGAAAGTGGCTGGACATACCTCTGCTTTTCTCTTTTCGTATTGCTCAACCACTCCTGGATTCGTCTGCATGATCATATCTAGGTTGGCTTGTTGAGTCTCGAGATCCGCCCGCAGTTCCTCGACTGTCCGATCATGAATGGAACCATCCTTGACCGCACCCTATCAGCATTCCGCACTTCTCGAGAACAATGACGAAATTCAGGGTTAACGTACCACTTCCATTTTTGCGAATTGATCCTGGAACTCGTGGTTCATGCCCCGCACAAGCGCGACACTCAGATCTCGCTTTTCCTTGGCATCAGCTTTCAGCGTAACATAGGTTTGGTGAGCTGTACACATGGATAAACATGTGTCCTCGGAAATAAAACTATGATTCACCTTCCTCAAACTCGGCAAGCGCTCGTTGGTACCCTGCATCCTTTCTCTGACATAGGACCTCAAGTGCGTCCCTGTTCGCGCCGACTTGTAAAAACTCAAGCCCACTGCGTGTAGCAGCTGCTTGATCTACAACGGCAGCATGGATAAGTCGCTAGATGTTTGTCAACCCGTTAGCGCTCGGAGCTGACTCGGCGCGCAAGTAATACTAACGGTATACTCCAAGGAGATCTTTACACGTCGTCTTGATAGTTCGAGTAGCCTTTGCTCGAGGCGACTTCGCTCCTCGTCGGCCGAGGGTGCACCTTCCAACGCCTTGAGCTTATTCCTGCTGGTCACTATCGATGGATAGCAACCCCTCGTGTGAGATACCACTGAATATAAGGTGCTCAACGTACCAATTTTAGCACTTAATGTTGCCAGATGTTTTTGCGTATTAAGCACTGTGTTCTTTCGAGTATCAAGGGCTTCCTATGAGGGTGTTTAGCTGCCTAATATGGCCGGTAAATTAAGACCATCTGACAAATTTCTCCTTATACTTGTTGTCCTCCGCCCTGATTTCCCGTTCTTCTCGTGCGAGGGTATCGGCATCCTCATTGATAACTTCAAGGGCTTGCCTCGCCTCTCGGATGGTTTGATCTAGCCGTTTTTTGATCTCAGGGTCGACTGCAATCTTGTAAGATCACATCATAACAGGAAACCTCAGAGCAACCCACCAGCACTGCTAACAAGATTGCGGGCTGGCCGAATCTCACGTGTTGTGTTTTGCGCAGTACGTTTGCCGTATCGTGAACGCTGGACCATGTTGATCACGTTTCCGGATATGAATGTGGCTCCGCCACCCTCTCCACGAGGGCCCATACGTGATACGGCTTCCATAGCATTGGCCACATCGACTTTGGAACCATCAAGAGCAATTGCCTAGTAGAGCATATAAGTCAAGCTCAAAAGGCACAGAAGAACGACGCACCGTGCGATGCAGATTTGTTTCTCGGCTCAGGTACCATAGTAAACCATCAGGACAGCTGATTTTATCGATTGCATACGTGTCAAAACCCTGGTTCCTGAGCTACTCAAGAGGTTGGAAGAGTCTGACGGCAGAACTTGGACTGTACCTCTTCATCGCTCATCGGTGGACCAATATGGTCCACTTTGGGACGGAACCAAGTGTTGATTTTTGTATCCTTCCTCATGCCCGCCTCGTCTGAGTCGTTCAAACAACGATTAAGCAGTTCGTAATCCTCTTCGCATTGTGCGACAATGGTCTTGAGACAAAAGCGACTGTCAGAAATGGCTATGAATAAGTGCACCAATGGTCATCCACCTTCAATTGGAAGGGATTAAAGCAAGCCTCCACAGCATTCGTGAACCTCTTGTCAGGTACGCTGCAACAGATCATCGGTGGCTCAAACACCTCCATCTTGAACCTACTTTGATTGTTGTGAAGCCATGCAACCGCATCGGCATGGTCTCGATCCCACGAGCGAAGGTTCTCGAGCTTCCGATGGCGCTCGTCGTCTAGTTTTTGTAACCTTATGTCGTAACTAATGAGATAGGCCAAGGGTGAGTGAAAAAATCTTACTGGCCCATAGCTTCGTTGATCTTTGCTTTCTGGGCGGCCGATGCATCGATATTAGCCCTCTGACGGTCTTGCAACTCTTCCATGCGATTCTTCGTACGGTTGTG
This sequence comes from Pulveroboletus cf. rosaemariae, assembly GCA_038089275.1. Taxonomy (NCBI): domain Eukaryota; kingdom Fungi; phylum Basidiomycota; class Agaricomycetes; order Boletales; family Boletaceae; genus Pulveroboletus; species Pulveroboletus cf. rosaemariae. The sequence goes on from JBBPKN010000056.1 coordinate 57,145, forward strand.
CTCCATGTTCAAGTGACGCTAGTTGAAATTACTGTAAGCACCGTCCACAGTGGTGCCGTTAACATTACAACGGACAATCTCACTATTTATTGCTTGCAGATCTTCCAGTTTAGGTGGATTGTCAATCTCGTTCTGCATATTCCTGACCTGGTTCTCGAGATCCTTGATCCTCCTCGCGCGGTCTTTCTCAGCACGCTTCAATCCGTCAAGCTTGTTATTCACTTCCTCAGCCTCGTTCTCCTGCAAAAGATTGAGCGTTCGTCACTGGGAGGAAGATACGAGTGGAACGAACAAGCTTCTCGCTGTCATGCCATTTTGCCTTCATCTGCTGAAACTTTGCCTTGGATGCAGTCTTCTTCTTCTCCCGAGCTCTCTCGAATTCCTTGTACTGAGCACCCAACTGCCTGTACACATATTATACAACCAACGCCACGTTGAGTGAATGTAGACTCACTCGCGCTTTGCGTGCACAGGTGTGTTCTTGTCTCGGAGTTCCGCGACACGAGCATGGAGTTCGCGCTGGCGTTCTTTGGCCTGTGCATAGCGCTCCTTCGCTTCATGGTATTCGTTTACAGGGATCAAAACTCTCAATACAGCGATCTGGGGGAAATTAATACGGATACGACACAAGTCAGTTGCAAGGGAAACAAACGTGCCTCTTTCTCAATTCGCATGCGCTCTTGGTAACGTGCTACGTCTCGCTCGAGTTGAGCATTTCGCTCCTCCATTACTCTGAGGGATTCTTGTTCTTCTTTCATCCGCTGCGGCAATCGCATCAAAAACAAATCCTGATATGGTGAGTGATCATTACCTCTTGCAAAGCTTTGAGCTCCTTGCCAGAAGTAATGAGGGTATCATGCCATTTCGATAAATTGGTATCACCCGCAGCTCGCTGGGTCTCCCTAAGCAACTGCTGGGGAGTCATCTGTGCAAACTCAGAGACTTTGTCTTGAGGAAGAAAGGAACTAGAAATAGCATATATGCACTCAGCAGACGAAATATCACCAAATCACACTCCTCCATTACCAAAGGTTGCCGACTTGGACATTTAACCTCGACATACGGTTGGATATTTCTTTACCAGTAGTCTGCTGGCCATTGAGAGTGAACGTAGAGGACCGAGTCTTAGCACTGAGGTTGCGCCGAATAACGAGGTTCCGCTCGCTCTTGGCTCCTTTCAACTCGATCTCAATATAACCTGTTTCCTTGTCGTTCTTGACGAAAGAACTGATCTCGCTCGCACGACCCAAGACCTGGAGGTGGATGTCAGTGCCTGATCCCTAATACACACAACAGACTGACACTAGGAGGCCAATTCAGACCGAGACAGATTGCACAAGCAATGCTACTCTTCCCGGTACCGTTGGGGCCGAGAATCATGTTCAGGTAAGGACCTGGACGAAATTCTACCCAATCGTAGGTAACGAAGTTCTGTAGCCGGATGCGGACTATGGACCCAGGAATGAAACTATGTAATACTGTAAGAATAAACCACTTCGATGCCACCAAAAGGGAGTGGCCTACCCATCAATGTCTCGGGGAAGTGTTTGGATGCGCTCTCGTTGCACCTGATTTGGGCTCGAAGAAATGGAACTGCCGGCTGAGTTGACCCTAGTACGTTTGCGTCTCTGAGGAGTTCCTTCTTCATCGCCACCATCCTCCACGAACTCTTCACCTTCGGTGTCTTGATCTACCCCATCCCTTTCCGTACTGTTAGGCTGGGAGGGTATTTGTGCCTCTTCCTCTTCGTCGGAACTGACGCGTCGGGCTTTCCCCTTTCTGGCGCCCTCCCGTTTGACCACTACTTGTTTCCTTTGGGTGTTTATCACGATGTTCCCTTTGAGAGAGTCATCGTCGTCTGCGATCGCTGCACGCGTGCGACGTGCCATTACTGTCGCACCGTTGCAAGAGAAGCTGGAGAAACCAATGCATAAGAGACGCGTTTCGCGCTCATAATGATACTCTAGGGCAGGCCATTTCGAGCCACGGTACAAGCGGCCGAAGCCTGTAGTGCTTGTCGATGACCACATAACTACAGTTTCGGTCCACACTTCTGTCACACATGAGCATCCGGCGGAAGAGTACCACACACGATCTTGCGGCTCTTCGTTTACATCCGGATGGATCTCGTGTCCAGCAATCCTCTGTAAATGCCAGACATCGCAGAGCAGGATCTACGCTGGTAGACTCCAGAGGAAATTGGATCGCAAAAGATGCTGGAGGCAAGAGTTCAGTCAAGAGACGGAGGAATATCAACGGCTCACATGCGGACAATGCTGATGGCGAATTCATCGACCTGTCCGGCAATCAGGAGCATGTACGCAACCAGAATAAGGGTAAGCAACGAGCTCGCGACAGCCAAGCCCCCGGTGAGGACTCACTTCAAGAGCCGGGGTCGGGACGGATGGACATGAGGACTAAACGGCGTCTCTCCTTCACACGCGACCTTAGTTTTCTAGACCCTCCCCCGGTCTTTGTCTCGTCTCTCGAGCGAGATACAGACAATTCAGACGCCTCTACAAGAGAACTAATTGTCTCTTTCCCAGACCCTGTAAGTCCCACCACCTTCGGCGCGACAACTCTCCCTTGACGTTGCTCAAGGACCTATTGAAAACCATCCACCATTTCGCCAGTTGCTACTATCGTGAAAGAGGGCAACTATCCGATAGTAGTAGAGATTACCGCGGAAAGAAAAAGGAAAGATACCAGAAATCACAGAGTAGCATTCACACCCTCGCTGCCAACACTCTCGAACACCAGGACATCGACGCTGAGACTATACACACGGAAACGGAGGACGAAACCACTGAAGAGGACGAAGACGAGGGCGATATCATGGAGGAGGACAAAGGGAAAGAAGCTGGTACTAAAGGGGACACGTACAGGAAGGATATGTACAGAGCTTTTGACGGCTCTGCCCTCCTGGCTATAGGTCCGTCAACAAATTTCGATCTGGATGTCATTTAAACCTACTGCAGGCGTCGTGCTGCAGGAGTATGTAGCACATTTACTCTCATCGAGGCCTCGTACGCCAGAGGAACATCGAAGTCTGAAACGGAGAAGAACCGGGTAGAAGAGCTCATAATAGCCAGCGTCTTACCGGAACGGCCATCACTCAAGGGCAATGAATGCAGGTGTATTATGCAGAGCATAAGATGTAAAAAGTGAGAACTATTTCGACGGTGATAAGGGTACTTGGACTTTGTTCTTTTTACCGAGTCTCAAGACATAGTCGTCTGTCAAAGTACCATCCTCCCACCGCTTCAGGATATTATTGCTGTAGATGCCTGGGTTTGGCCCTCCGAATATCTTGAGTCGCGCCATGCGCCGGTCTCGTAATTTATTCTTGGGTAGCATGCCTGAGACAGCATGGTAGATGATCTAGCGAAGATGCCGCCCCCAGTTCCAGGCACTTGAGCTACAGGAGGGTGTAGACATACCTCGTTTGGTTTCTTTTCCATCATAGTCTTATAGGGCGTTTCCTTGAGACCACCTGGATACATGGAATGCTTTCTGTACACAAGTTGCTCCTCCTTCCTCCCCGAGACCTTGACCTTCCGCGCATTGGTCACGATGACATAGTCACCGCAGTCCACTAACCAAAAAATCAAACTAGATTCGGAAGCTCCACACGACAGCACCTACCGCCCTTGTCATATATTGGCTTATGCTTGCCCATGAGTACAAGCGCGATCCTCTCTGCGAGTTTTCCTAACACCCTATCTGATGCATCGACACGGTGCCACACCCGAGCGTAGGCGAGCGCAGTCTATTATTTTTTCCCTGAATAAGTAGTACTTTCAACGGACCAGACAGAAGATACTGTACATTACCAACGGCTTGCGACATGCTCAAAGTTCTCGGCGCAAGCACGCGAACGGGACTCTGGAGGACGGAGAGCACGTGACCACGTTCCTAATATAAACGAAAATGGACTACGGCCAAGCGTCTCCACATGAAGGGTCGGTCGCTCCCCCGAGATTGTGGTATCCGCATAGAATGCAAACGGTCTACGGCTAGGCTGTACAGTGTCCTCGCGCTCGCATGCGTACCTCGACCTCACCGGGGTTAGGTGCGATCATCTTCATATAATTTTCGCGTAACGTCTGAATGTTCGTACTTACACATGCCAGCTCCCCGGAGACGGCGCAACCTCAACGTTAGTCTACACGCAATAGCTAACTTCCTTAAACACCTGACGGGTACCCCTGGTTTAGAGGCACGAATGAATATACTTACCTCCAAAGGCGATCCCAACATAATTCACGACCTGATCGAGGAACGCTGCGCCATGAGCTCGTGACCAGGACGGTAACACCCCTGCGTGCGGGCAAGGAAAGCCGTGTGTATTCTAAACCGTACCAATGTTGTGCGGACGACCTTAGACTGGCTATGACTCAAGGCTGAAAATCCCAGGCTGAAAGCCAGGGTTTGCAGATAGATGCTATAGAATGTGTGATTACTATGTTCGATAAATTTGAAACCTACCTTGTAATTACGCTTTCATGCCTTCGTAGAGCTCGGTTGTCGACTTTCTAGCATCCGTAGCAGGTTGCTAATCAAGTTCAATTCCTATCCGATGAAACAAGTGACGATCTCCAAGAAACTTGGAAATGCAATACATTGTACATGTCTATGGCTTAGTGCTGCAGTAGACGACCAAGGGGGAGAACAATAACTAGTGCTAATTGTTTCAGTTGGTATTACCGGCGGCTTTGATCAAATCAGATGCCTGAAAAGACAGTAGTCGGTAATGTCATCGTGTAACAAGGAGATGTACACCAGCCTTTTCTCCAATGGCATAGGCAGTGTCGAGCAAATGCGCGGCGATGTGCAGTGGCGCAACGGACATGTCCACCACACGTACATTCTCTGTTCCACTATCGCACCTACTGTTGCCAACCATTGAAGAAAGGACGTCACATACAACTTACTAGACTAGCAGTTCGCTATCAACAACACCACCGAGCGACTTTGACGCCATCGCCACCGTACCTGAGTTCTCATCAGAGACGCCAGAAGAGGAAATATCACTGACGCTACACACCAATGGGATGGTGCAAGGAACCAAGGTGGTTATGTACATAATTTTCGAAGTCCGCATACGTTTGAACCTCGGGCCCAGGCGTACTCGGTGCAACGATGATGTCTTTGAGCGGTGCTGTCTCAGAGAGCCTACGCACAAACTGCGCGGCCTTCGTCATGATTCTGAGGTCTTTGTGTTCACGCGGTCAGCACTAGCAATGAGTATCAAAGACAAAAAGAGTGTTCACCATATGGGTTGTTCAGGTGCTGTGGGTTGATACTGGGGGGTTTCAGAGGGTCGGAAGACGAAATATGCTACAAAGATCAAGGTTACACTTCGAAGCACGCTTCCAGTGACGGGGCGTACTGTTGAACCACGTGCAACAGGATGCTGATGCAAATGCACTGGTAAGTTAGAGCTGAAGAGAGCGACGTGTTACACACAGGCAGTGATGCCACCAGAGTGATGTAGGACACATTTGGCTTTGGTGTGGAGACAAAAATCTTCGGAACCATGATGAGCTCCACATCGCCGACTCCGCTGTTATCAAGGTATGTCCTCTGGATTTCTAACTGCTTTTTGTGAAGAGTGTTGCTTGTTCTAGATATTTCACTGTCCAATTCTGTCTTGAGCTCGTCCACTTCTGCATCTGTCAGAAAGTTTCTGAGCTTGATGAAACCACATGCAGAAACTGTTGTCGCGTAAGCGCCAGTCCTCTTCTCACGGCTGGCGAACGACACCCAGTAAGCAAAGTAATGGTAACCAACAAATTCAAAAGCTGACTATTCTTTCTCCTGCTCTGCCGCGTATGCAGGATCAGTTCGCAGACGATCTATTGGCGATTAAAGCCCAGGTGGTTCAGATGTGGATGTTAAACTAAAGCTTACCAAAAGTGAATACGCCTTCCTTGACAATGAAGTCGGAGACTATGGACGGATGCTCTTGCAGGTTCTCGCCGACAGTGGGAAGGTCGACAACCGTCCGGATGTTAAATCGTGAGAGTATCTCAGGGTTACCAATACCACTCAACTCGAGGAGTCGAGGGGTGTTATAGGTACCTATGAAAGAGACCGACCAGATCAACTAACTAGGCACCCGGGATATCGTCTATTTACCTGCAGACACGATTATTTCCTTTTTGACTGACAAGTCAAAGGAAGACACGTCAGAAATCGGGAACTTCCAGTCAACACCTCCCAAACACCTTAGTCCACTAGCTTTGGTGTCTCGGGCGCTGGATTCGAACAGGATCTTTGTTGCACAAACACCACTCAAGACGATGAGGTTTTGTTGAGGAAAAATCGAGCTTGGGTCCCGCAAGTATGCATTCGCCGCGTACGATCGTGTTCCGTCCTCCCGGTTCACTGTTGTATCGACGTTGTACATCCCAGTTGAGTCACCGTATCCCTGAATGCTTGCATTAGTTCTGCGACTCAGAAGTGCGATTGAAAAGCTTCACACAGGACTTCTATTCGTCTTTATGCCAAATTTGAGGGTTGTCTCAATCGTTGGCTTCAACAGGTCGGTGTAAATATCGTTGTGTGTGGAATGTACTGCTCCTACATGGCCGCGAAATACCGATTCCTCTTGACGTGCCCCTTCATCCTCCTCCCGTGTAATCCCGGGGAAGACTTGGTCTGTTCCCCACACGTACGCCGTGTAGCGTTCTTCAGCCTTGAAATAGGGAAGGAGACCATTCCAGTCCCACCCATCGCCGAACTCATTCCAAGCATCATACTCGGGGCTGGAGGCGCGCATCCTGGCAAGAAAATTGATACCACTTGATCCTCCAAGTAATCTCCCACTGTAAGCAGACACAGGGAATCAACAAAACTAGTGCCTTTAAGGTAATGAAAGCAGAACGTACGCAGAGGTCGATATTTTGCGATCATTTAGGTTTGGTTGAGGGTCCTGAATCAACAGTGAGCAGAGTCACTAAGCAGTGCAAGAAACCCACTGTGTGATAACTCCAATCGTAATCTTTATCCCCGGCTGCAACACCATATGCTCCTAGGCCGACTGTAGCTGAGATGATGAAGCAGTTCTTCCACAAAAGTACAGACCTGGAACATCCTAAAGACATAATCAGTCCTGAGTGACCCATTAATTTGATATAGCTCACAATCACAGCCTCCTTGCGATACGTGCCAGCTTCAATCACACATACATATTGTCCAGACTCCAAGCGTCCTGCCAGTCTAAACGAAACATCAAATCTGGTCATTAGCGAGATCAGACGCAAACCAAGCTATGCACACCTGGAAGCAAGAGCTAATCCAGCCGCACCACCGCCTGATGATAGATTAATACTCGTGTCACACTGGTCGCGAGCACTTACCAATGACGATGTACTCGAAACCAAGGGTGGAGGTGGAATCATTGAGAATTTTATGACCCTTCAAGGTGGATTCGATGTCTTTGCGCATCTGAGCGACGGATTGCTGCCGGTTGGTCGAATCGTCAAGATAACGGGTGAAGAGGGGCGGGTGCATAGGCCAAGTAGTTATAGTGGGCGAGGTCCTTTGGTTCTGTCACAGGGGATCAGCTGAGTCTCTTATCTCCCACAAGCCGTAGTTTGAATCGAACGTCCCAGGGCTTGGACAGTGCAACGACGGGGCGTATTACGAGATACAGCATTCCATCCGAAATTGCCTGGAGGTACATGTTTTGAATAACCGATGCGGTTGATATCCACATGTCCCGCTGGAGGTAGACTACCTCCGTTTGCGCACTCCCTTTTCCCCTCACAGTAGTTCAAATAGCTGCACTGGGATGACTGAGAATTCGGAGATTGAGTAAATTACTCACCGATCAATCACTATCCCTTATTTGAGGATATGCATAACGCCCTTTTACCCGTACTAGTCCAGACGACCCAAGAAGGCGAGTTGGGAATCTGGTAAAGGATATCCATTGACATACTGACAACGAGTGGAATGGAAGCAAAGATAGTCAGTGCCAGATGGCACGGGGTCTCCAGTCCAAGCACCGTCCGTCTTAAAACGAGAAGACGGCTGTCCATCGCAGCCAGTCTTCTGGATCCCCTGTTTCCAATGAGATTCTGATCTCTCTGCAGCGGGACATGGACCAGATTACCGTCTTCGAGCTTCCTGGAATGAAACATGACAAGCATTCCAAAGGAACAAACGTCTATCTCTGGCTTTTGACCTTGCACAAACCTCTTCGCACAGTGCAAACTGGTGTACAGCCTGTAGTGCACCCGATTTCTCCACCGTAGTTGTGGACCAGTCGTTTGGTGACACCCGGACGATGGCAAGGGAGAACATGTAGCGCCGAAGATGGTGAGCTACAGGGATTCGAACCTCGCCGAGTCTCCTGCTACGACATGACCGCTGGACCAAGTACATAAGTGGGCCGGAAGCGTAGATTCCCTGCGTATAGTGGCGGAAGGACTTCGTTTATTGGCACTGGCATCAAAGAACGGTAGGTCTCACTTGGTTGTGCGTATGTCGGAGGAAGACGAAACAGTACTCGAGCAAGTTCGACAGCAGGTGTCGCCCAGATATATTCGACCAACCGGACCACAAATACTTTAGCTAGATACGTCGCCGCCTTTTCCTCTGCGCTTACTGAGGGTCTTTCGACCACTAGCGGTAACGGTCTTTGCCTCTGCTTTTGGTGCGCCGGGTGGGGACGGTGTGACAAGTCGTTTCGAAACCGTCTTTGACTCCGCTTTCGACTGTTGGGCCGCGGGCTTGTGAAGGAATTTTAAGAGGAACGTCCCCAAAAATCCACTGATCATATACAGCAGCCACCTCGGAACTCGAACGAGGTAGTTGTACATCGATGCCAAAGAGATTGCGAAACAATCAAGTACCCATTCTCTGTCATGCAATTCAGTCCGTGAAAAAAAATATATATATTGGAAATCATTCCGACCTGTCCCCCCCTGGGCCGTACATGGATACCCAAGGCTCCTTCTGACGCCACCCTTCTTGCTTGAGGAATTGGTACAACACCTCGTCACTGAGTCGAATCTGGCCAGCCTTATAGAAACGGAGGGTATTTCCTCGGTCTTTCAGTACAACAAGCGTGGGTGGACTAAGAGATGATTGAGTGATGCGGCGCAGCAGCGAGACAAGCAGATACGGACGTCCACACCACCCATTTGGTGGTAATCACAGTAACATCCAAGTAATCAATCCTTCCAAATCGAACATGCTCCAGGTCGCCTTTCTCGAGGGTATAATTGTACGTCGCATCAAAGATCTGGTCCACATATCTCGAGATCCCGTCTGGTTGCCCCGCGGTAGAAGTTCTACAAAAGCGCCCTCGATGTTAGTAGCAAGTGAGTGAGGAAAGTAGGCTTGCATTATAATGAACCACACTCGGTTTTCCTCCTCCTCTGCTGTCATACTCTCATTTACAATCAAGTTTGCATAATTGGAGTCCGTGACAAGAGGGATCCGTTCATCCCAGTATACGGGAGGTGTTGCGGTGATATTGAAACCAATGATCGAGGAAAGGACCGAAAGGGGACCGCCAGTCATCAGATTGTCGAGAAACGACGATCTTGGAGGGGTTATTCCATGGTTTCCTGCCGTTTCGGTAGCCTCGGGAGGCTGGGATTGAGCATAGGTAGGCACAGTCGGAACTGGCTGTCCAGGAGTCCACCCCGCTGAGAGATATTGGGCGTTCGCAAGCTCGGCGGCCACGAAGAGGCTGGACACCAGAACTAGCGACTTCATGAGTCCTCGCGAAAGCAGTGACGGAAACAAAAAGACTACACTAAGTATGGGTATGATTTGGGAAACAGGTACAGGCGTGGGTCCGTGCCTGGTCATGAACGGCTGAACAACGCTCGAATGCATGCAGCGAGCTATGCGCCATTGGCACCCTGTGTATACCCATAGTACATTCTGTCAACCGAAAGCAATGCAATGTAGCGATTGAGTGCTGTCGAGGTCGGTTGCAATCACACCAGGTTCAGTCAGTACCGTCTTCAACACCGCCAAGCGCCAGGCCAGGGCCTCTAGCATTTGAGCACTACTCAGCAGCTAAGCTCACGAATGCTGCCAGAGATCACTCCGACAGTGCTTGGCCGGCCGGCCTGGTCACCCCTTTGGTTTCTGTTTCTTATGGCCCACTGGGCTCAGGCCAGACCTACTAGCAGTGAGTACCACCACGGGTACGACAGGTGGACACATCTGTCTCATATCCGGCTGTAGCTCCTTCGGCCGCTTCGTTCTACGTCTCCAGTCTCCCTGGCCTGCATCAAGACCCTGCCCACCCGTTGCACATATACGCTGGACACATCGTCTCCGACCCGAATGCATCCTCTGCGAGCGACCTCGACGTATTGGCCCACCTATTCTTTGTGATGGTGAAGACACGGCACGCAGCTGATAAAGAGAGACTGATGTTCTGGTTTAACGTGAGTTTGGGCAGTGTCAACACCTCACCACCAACATGAGTCGTTTTGCGGCTAGGGTGGGCCAGGATGCTCGTCCTTTGATGGGTTCATGATGGAGATGGGCCCATTCAGGATGGATGGACAAGGCGGCCTGAAAATCGTCGAAGGAGGCTGGGAGGAGTATACCACTATGGTCTATGGTGCGGAGTCACCTTTGCTGCTGCTTCGGTCAGACCTCACGACCTCACAGTTGATCAACCCGCGGGTACGGGATTGTCATATACTAGCACAAACCACTATGTGAATACACTACAGGAGGTATAATGTCCCTTTAAACTCATACCCTCAGCGCCTCTGACAGTTATTGGCAGGCTACTAACCAGATAGTTCAATTCCTCAGGACATTCTATCTAGTCTTTCCAGAATATTTATCAGTGGATGTCAGTCTTTCTTGTTTGATACTTTTTTTAATGCTCACTATGGCAGACCTATCTCGGTGGTGAAAGTTTTGCAGGGCAATACATCCCTTATTTTGGTATTATGATTTGTCCAAGTTTAATATTGACCTTCCAGACGCTGACACGTACATAGCGGACGGTATTCTGGATTCAAGTCTCAACATTCCGTTACGTGGTATCGCGATCGGAAATGGCTGGATGGATGGGCGTAACCAGTACCCTGCATACCTCGAATATGCAGTATCCCAGGGCATTGTTGATATGCAGTCCCAGGTTCGCCTAATTTTACGCTTTCGTGTGCGGACATAATAACAGATTACTTAAAAGGAGTACAGAAATTATGAACAAGCCACAGATCAGTGCCTTGCTAAATTTGAGGGTGCAACTCCAGAGCCAGTAAACGTCGATGACTGTGAGAAGCTAGTATTCCTTGTTACTGAGTCAAGGATGCGGACGTAAGCGTGGATTCAAGTCTCGTTTCATCGTAGCCCTCATGATATACAGTGTGGACGGAGTACAGAAGTGCATGAACATTTACGATGTGCGATTAGAAGACGACTACCCAGCCTGCGGTCTGAATTGGCCACCGGACCTCAAGGAGGTCGTCCCTTATCTCGCTGTACGTCCCCGATATTTCAAACTTCCTTGCAAAAATGTTCAACTGCATCTCGGTGTCTGCATCTCGGTGTCGACATCTGCAGCGTGGCGATGTTGTCACAGCTCTGCACGCCATTGGCAAAGCCGAGAACTGGGTCGAATGCCAACCCCGCGTTGCATCCGAGATGAGCACCAAGTCCTCACCATCCTCGATCACACTTCTGCCGAGCGTCATCGAACGGATCCCTGTCTTACTATTTGCAGGTGACCAGGACTACATATGTAACCACATCGGCATCGAGAAAATGATCGATTCCATGACATGGAACGGCGAGAAGGGTCTTGGTGTGAGTCCACTCCTTATTTATATTTCTTCTCTTTCTCCCGCTGTCCTATGCATCCGTTTGTACGAGCCCGGGTCGATTGCTGATCCTTCTTATGTAGATGGCACCAACCGAGCAGTGGACTGTTGCTGGGACACCGGCCGGGACATGGGTTTCCGCACGAAATCTCACCTATGTCAAGGTATGGTACCGCTCTTTTATATTGCGACGATTATGCTGATATTTCCTTTTGCGCAGGTTTTCAACGCATCGCACATGGTCCCGTACGACGTCCCCGATGCCGCCCACGATATGATCCTCCGTTTCATGGGTGTGAACTTCTCGGCAGTCCTCGATGGCTCAGCACGAATACCGAGTAGTGTCGGTGATGATGTTAAACCCATCTTCTCGGATGGCGAGAATCACTCCGCTTCATCCGAACCGTCGGAAAAATCGCCCGAAGAAACAAAAGCACAATGGGACGGTGAGCATGGCTTTGTGTCCTGTGACAGGTACTGGTCCTTGGAAATAACGCACACGAACAGCATATCACAACACAGGGACGGTAGCAATTATCTTTTTACTCATCACCATTGGTCTCAGCGTCTGTATATGGCGTCGACTCCGTAAAAGACATGTCTCGTTATCTCGTGGGCATGGTGATACGGAAGAGAACATACCCCTTAAAAGCTCCGATGGAGACGGGAACGAGCCAGAGTACGAGGAGGCTCAGCGAAAGAGAAAGGGGAAGGAGCGGGCAACCGAACACGAAGAGTCGCCAATCTTCGAAGTGGGTGAAGCTGATGAGGATTAGCATGTGGTAGAAAAATTCGACTCCGTTCCTCTGCACGATTATCATAGAAAATGGGTTCCGTTATATTTATTTTGCCGCAAGGGGAAACCTACTTTCAGACCGAGGTTATCTTACATTTGGATTTCGCTGATGATAACGGTATCTACCCATTCTCCAGCTTGTAGTTGTGATGGCCCGCCCTCTTGGAAGATAGGTAACTGTACCAGTGCGTTGGCCCCTTTCAAGCTTGCCACCCGGCTCGACCTTTGACCTCCCGTACTATAGGCCTTGAGGCCCTCTGGCGCCGCTTTCACAACGACACGATGGAACTCCACTCGGGGATCCAAGCGCATTGAGTTTTGAATCTAGCCGTATGGGATGAATCCGTTTCCTCCATGGCAGCCGTCGGATCACGTCATGGGACGAGGGCTCACCTGTGTTTTGACACACGGGAGCTGACACCTCTCGACTGGCCATCCACCCAACCTCCTGAGCGCAGGCACCACAAAAATCTGAAAGGTCACGAGCGCTGATGCCGGGTTTCCAGGAAGAGCAAACAGGAACTTCCGTTCGCCTTCCATCTGTGGCACAGGTATGCTTGCAAATGCTGTCGGCTTCCCGGGCTTTATTGACACACGACCAAAGTGAACCGTTCCCTCGAATCGTCGTTCGATTATGGGTTTGAGGAGGTCGGTAGGTCCCATCGAGGTACCACCCGTAGTAAGAAGCAAGTCCGCGTCTTGGAGGCCTTTGGCGATGGCTTGAACGTGTGCGTCGGCGCTAGGGTATTGCGTCAATGTGGTCTCCTTGGTTCAGACAAAGACAGAATATTGGTCTCACTCATCGGATACTATCCCGAGGTCGATGACCGTGTATCCCATTCCTTTAAGTGTTGTTTGCAATGAGGGACGGTTTGTATCGTATATCCCTCCCCATCCATCGCTGGGAAGTGGACTTGGAGACTGCAGGTCCAAAATTTCATCACCCGTGCTCAGAAGAGCTACAACAGGTTTGCGTCGGACCTTGACCTATGCACACGTTGTCTCATCGTTCACTGCGACGAACAGATAGAAAAGTGCAACACGACCAACCTCTTTTCGTCCGACAAACACCAATGTACCAATTTCTCCTCCCAACGTCGTGATCACGTCGTTTTTCTGCAATACCAGATCTCCAGCGCGTACGTCTGAACCCGGTAGTCTCACGTTTTCCCCCGTAGAGACCTGCACGAGCGTCCTGACCTGACTCTCCTCGATATCCTCACCATTAGCATCTTTGAATGTTGATACGAGTTCGGTGTCTTCTACCATGATAACGGTGTCTGTGCCGGCAGGGAGAGGCCCGCCCGTATTGACGCGGAATATAGACCCTTGTGGAATATCTCCTGCGGGCGCATGAGTTTTCCATGTCAATACATTGTAAACTCCAGGGAGATCAGAAGCTGTCGACCTAGAGAGTAAGGCTAAACAGGTCTAAGCCGAGTTGTATGGCTCCTTACATCGCAGTGCATAACCATCCACGTTGGTGGTTTGCGAAGGCGGCACATTCTGTGGGGCGTATATGTCTTCGGCGAGTACGTGTCCTGCGAGGGTAGGAGTTACCTATAAAACGCATTAACCAGTGGGATACCAACTCTCTGGCGGTGATCACGGACCGGCAGCTCGAGGGACCCAAGAGGCTGGATCTCGGTCAAGATGAGGTGGATCGCTGCTTCGAGACTGATCTGCGAGTATGGTGATTTGCGATGGCGACCTGGAGCTACGAGTGCGTTTGCAACGCCTATCTGTGTGGTGTGGTTTGCGTACTTACCAGGTACAGATGGATCGTGAGAGAGCAGTGTCCTGGGTCGAGGGGCTTGATGTCCTTCATGATGACGGTGGTGATCGTGATGACGATGGTGGTCAGGCGTACTTGAAGGCTGCGCAGGGGATTGACTTGTTACGAATGTAGCGTGTATTTCCTTACCGCTGCCCCCTTTGAAAAGGTTGATCGCGTGCGCAATAATACCATCGGAGAGAAGTGCCTCCATGTTCTCTCTCACAGCTTTGACACTCCCCGGAAGTGTCACAACGAGGGTGTTTTTGACCATTCCCGCGATTGGTCTGGACAACGCTGCGAAAGGGGTATGTTTCATCGACGAAGAAAGCAGGAGATGCACGATCCCCGACGCATGCCGCTCGATCAAAGGTGATATCGCCTACCAAAGACAAAAAGAAAGGAAATGTTTCCATTATTTACTCATCCAAGACGGAACAGAAAGCTGAAGGGTGGAGCACAGTTACCTCGGGCGTTCTGTCTCTCACACCGAATCCAGTTCCCCCTGTGGTGATGATCCAGTCTATTGTTTCGTACGAGGATTGATTCTGAACGGTTCGACGGATCAGAGTTTCGTCGTCTGGGAGAAGGGTGGTGGATATGTCTATATAGCCATGATGGTGGAGGATCCTTTGTATCTCAGGGCCAGACAGGTCCTGAGCCTCACCCGAGGATGCGCTGTCACTGACTTGGTGCCGATGAGCTCCTTTCGTCTGGCGGGCAAGAAGCGACCGTACCTGTGATGATCGACACCTTAACGGGGCCCATAAGTGATGACGAGGTACCTGTGTTGCTGTCCAGATGGTAGCAGTATGATCACTAATGCCACTACTGTAATCCTATCGACGGAATGGTTGTCTAGATCACGAGCTCCTCTAGTCTATACAGACCAATACCCAGACTAGCCTGCTGTTCATCCTCCTTCCTACGTTTCTTCCACTCTGCTGGGCTCTCTTTGGATGCACCCGTCTTTTCCTTCAGTAATTGGGTCTTCGCGAATGGTTCCAGCACCCCACGCAGCGGCTCGAAACCCTCTATTAGAGTGATCTCGGGCTCTATATAAGAGAGAATTTGACGCAGCGGATCGTGTGCAGGTTGATACTGGAGAAGTGCAACGAACGATGCGTCGAGTAGGGCTCGAAGGAAGGTGATAACCTAATAACGGGCAAGCGTTGCGATACGAAACAAGTGTAGTGAAGATACCTTGGAATATGGGGGAGAATCACCTCTGCTTGGCGGCACCTTTGTGTTCGTAGCCAGCGACTTGAGCAGAGCCTCCACCTCGTGTTCAGTTCCTCCCTGTATCCAGTTCCCCAGTATCTCTAGGATCATGACCAAATCCTGAGCATCGGGTAGGTATTTCCGGATAGCCAAACGCATCGGGCCCACTGAGAACGGATACGACACACATGCAAAAAGATAGGACCAAAGAGGAGGGACATAACCCTCTGATGCATCAATGTTCATTTCATCCTCGCTCTTGCGTTGTTTGTCAACAAGGAATCTCGCCGAAGCCATTAATTCATCTTCGGAGACGTCCACAATCGTCGTCAGAGCAAACATCACATTTTCCTGAAGGGCTCGGAAGGATTGAGAAACTCGAAAGCGCATACAACAATAGAATTATTACCCAATCTCCCCTTTCGCGCAGCGTCGTGATAAGGCGACCGTTGAGCATAATAGTACTAACGACGGCATTTTCAAGAAGACAGCGTGTTATGCGGGGAGCGTACGGGTAGTTGGCTGGTGGCTCGGAAGGCAAGACGACGTTGAAGATTTTCTTGACAAACTCATGACCAAGAGCTGCCTCTTTTGACTATTTCCGCCATTAGCAAGAAAGTTGCATGAAGAGATGAAACCCTTACGCTATGTGAGTCGACCCACTTCAAGAACGCTTGCTCAGCCTTTTGTGCATTGTTCATCTTCAAAGAAGCTTGAACATCGGAAATTATCTGAGTTGATCCGTCCCTCTTTTGACTATTTGACAGAGCGGGAATTAGCCACTCATTGGTTAGTGCGGTTTTACCGAGGGCAGTGATGAGGCTCGACTTAAGCCGTGTGTCCAAGGGTACAATATATATCGAGGAGCGCTTAGGGTTATTTTTTCTGTCGTTTATCTGTGAGGACGACACGGTCAAAAGTACATGTCCTTCGTCGGCGACAATGAGGCTGAGATGTACGGAAGGTAGTGCGGAAGGTACGGGCATCGACTGTGCCGCTAGGAGAACTCCATAGGCCAGGTCCCATACTTGAAGAGATATGTCTTGGGTCCCATCTACTAATGCAGAGAGGAGGACGAGAGAAGTACCCAATGACACGACAGAGAGGCTGTCCCTTGCTGATGATTTTTTACTTTTAAGGATAGTGAACCGCCGGAGCTGAAGGTTTCCAGAAATGGGAGTCGAGACAAGTGACGAACTCAGGGATACGAGTTGATACGACGCCCATACTCCACGCGAGTCTGTAACATAATTGCTCCAGGGTACTATACGGATGAGTAATGAAAGACGCACCAATAAAACTGAGAACCCCAGAGGGACTGCAAGTTAAGCCAAGTATAGCAATATCATTGGCACTAGTTGAACTTGCGACCGGAATTTCGCATGTTCCAAGTAGAACAATCTCTTCACCTAGGAGTATGAGTCGTACGAGTATGGTCATGCTGGTCCGACAGAAAGTGATAGCAACCCTGCTATGTAAGTTCGTGTCATCCTGTATGAAGTTACACGATTTGCGAGGGAAGATAAAGGTTTCCAAGTGTTCGTGTTCCCCAGGCCAATTTAGCTGGCTTTTTATATCCACCTGTGCGTTCGCAAGAGAGATACTTCCATTTTTTAAAACAAGTAATAGCGGCAGTGTGTCATGACCTGTACCATATATTCGAACGAGTGGGTCATCGACCTAGAATGGCGTCGGAGAAGACCATTGAGTCTCGAGGGAAGGAAGAACGTACGACTACAACGGTTTTCTCGCTTGTTGCGGCTCTTGAACCAGATAAACTTTGTCGTATCACCCAAACGGTACGCCTACGATTTGCTTTGGTGATGTCTGGGGCCCCTCCCAGGACTGTGTAACTGATGACCGACCGGTTACCGTTTTCTGTGACATACAGACTGAGGGCAGGCGTTGCGAAAGTAACATGCTTGCCAACAGAAAACGATGCTACAGCATGGAGGTTCTGGAGCTGCAGTTGAGTACATCAGACTCGGTTGCAAAGCTAGAATGAAGTAACTTTTACTGACGTCCCAGATGTGAACGCCATCTGCTTGTGCGGTTACTGTGGCATAACCGGGAAAGCTGGGATTGTAGGTGGTGTATATAGCCTCGTATATTGAGCATTTTTGGGAGAGAATACTGCCGAGATACAGCTGAAATGGCTCGCTGATGGTCGAGCTCGCCGAGGTCGATGCTGCCATTTGACCGCCAGGCGTGGGAGTTGTCCACTGACCAGCTCATTCAAGCAGCTTGGCAAACGGTGCAACTTTCTTTACAACCACTGAAGTCATCACCGTCTTTGAGGTTCGCAAGATGTCTGAACCAACAGCAAGACAAGGTGTACAACCAGCACCACAAGAGGAGAATAGTCCCTTCCGCAAAGTCTTGGGGGCCATTCAGGTGTGCATCGCCACGTATGCTCCCGGCCGAGCCCTCAACGTTGCCTTGTTGTATAGCAAGTGTTCCTGATATGGGCCTTTTCGCAACTAGGTGAGCGCAAGAAAAGTGTACTTTGATGGACAGCTGAGTTCGTGCAGTAATGAAACTCATTGGTTCTACGAAGCCTCAGACAACGCCGGTTGCCTCTACCGGGGGCGAAACATCCCATTCAGTTGGCCAAGTGAACCCCTTCCTTATTCCACCGCAACAGGCCCACCTTGCGTGGGCACTTGGCCAGCCGCTCACTATGTATGTATACTTTTCAACATCACCTAATGGCGACGTATTTTCGCGTCAATGGACCTCTGGGTGGAGAGAGGACCAGGATAGGGACCTACCCGCTTTCACGTGGTCAAACATTACGTTTGGAGATTGGAACGACCATAGAACAGAATCTCTTGATATTGCCCTGCCCAAGGTAGCTGGCCATAGTCGTCTAATGCATACAGAACCTTACCCGAACCAGACTGTTCAGCATAACGCGTCGCTTTGGGCGGACGTCTTCGTTACGAAGGAGGGGGCAAGTCCGGACCCGTCGAGTCCATTGTTTGACCCTCAGTCGGTCCACCACATTCGCAAATGTTGGTTGATTTTTGCGAGATCTTCCTATAATGGTTCTCTTACCTAGTTTGTGATGCAGTGCTGACTAGGTACCTACCAAAGGCCAAGATGCGTAGGGAGAAAAACCTCCTAAGTAATTTAGGTGATGCACAAGAGGAGGAAGAGGTATATTTCTAGATTGTTACCTGATTCATTCCAACTCAATTCTGTAAGATTATCGAGGAGGATGTGATTGTTTCACATTGGTATAGGGTGCGCCACCGCCACTAGCTGGCTGTGCAACAGAGCGCTAATTGTAGTGCAGAACTTGACTTTGGCTCTTATCTCTGACGAGACTGCCCTCCCATTTGACAAATTGCCTCCGGTCATATCCGAACGTGAGTATCGAATATTTTGCAAACCAGGAGATACTGATACCACAGTAGATATCCACCTGGTTCCTGGCATGAGGGATGCAACCGGAACGAAAGGGTTTTACAAACCAATTATCTTTCCGAATGATTTTTGGTTGCTACGGTCTCACCTTGTGGAAATTAATGTCACAACCCCTAGCGTGCCGTTGCAGATAGCGTTCCAGCCAATGTCGTACTTTAAATTTCAAGTCTTCGCGTCGATGACACATAGCTTCGATGAAGCGGTAAAGCAACAGGGCGGTGGCACTGGCGCAGAGCTAGATGAAGTGAAGAGGATGTTGCTTGAGACCAATCCATGGTTCCTTGCCTTGACTGGACTTGTTGGCGTCCTGCACACGGTGTGAGTTAGGTCTGGTTCGGTGTCAAGCTAACCCAACTGATCGGTGCAGATTTGAGATGCTCGCATTCAAGTCCGATGTATCACATTGGCGTCAACAGAAGGAACTCGTGGGGGTGTCTGTCAGGTAAGCTTGTGGCACGTTGTGTCATCCTCATTCTTCTGACTGCATTTTTCGACCCCGCAGAACGGTACGCTCATCGCTTGTAGTTGATGGACTTACGATTGTGCCAAATATCTGATATATTTTCAGATCATAACCAATGTGTTTGTCCAGACCGTGATTCTTCTGTACCTCATCGACAACAACGCAGACACGAGTTGGATGATTCTTCTCGGCTCTGGAATTGGAGTTGTCATCGAAGCTTGGAAAGTAAGTCATGTTACGCAACCGATTATCGCACTTGTTTTAACGTTCGGAATCAGATCACAAAGGCGGTTGATATCAGCATCGTGCGTTCGCCTGCCGGTTCGATGTTCCCCTATGTGCTGAGTATTAGAGGTATGGCCTCCTACGTTTTTGATACTTTGCGTGCTACAGACAACATGATCAGATAAACATATTCTCAGCGAGGATGAGAAGAGGACACAGGAGTAAGTGGACTGGAGATGGCGAGGAAGTGTGTCGCGCTGACCAAGAATCCTTCAGGTACGACAAGCTTGCATTCCGATACGTATCCTATGTTGCCATCCCGTTGCTCGCAGCATATAGTATCTACTCACTTGTGTACGAGACACACAGAGGGTGGTACAGCTATATCATCTCAACACTAACATCTTTTGTATACATGTTTGGCTTTGTGAGTGTATTTAGGCATCTCGTCTGCAAGGGTTTTTCCTAGCCTAGTGACAATTGATTGTTCTAGGCACAATTGATACCCCAGCTCATCATCAATTATAAATTGAAGGTTCGTCGTTACTATATCTATCCGTTGTGGTCTCTTATTGGCGCATTGCGGCAGAGCGTAGCTCATATGCCAATGAAAGCAATGATTTATAAAACACTTTCAACGGTAATAGACGACCTGTTTGCGTAAGGATCATAAACTGTTTCTACGTGATCACATGGGGCACAAAGTTCATGCAACTACCGCTGCACAGGTTTTGCATCAAGATGCCAACTCTTCATAGACTTGCGTGCTTCCGGGACGACCTTGTATTTTTGGTATTCTTGTACCAGGTAGGCGATTGTGCTATCTATGGTACACAGCGTTGGTTTAACATGTGGCCGGTGGCCGGACAGCGGTGGATATATCGCATCGATCCCAAACGGGTGAACGAATATGGTCAAGTTATGGCTGAAGATGCCGTCAACGCTGACGGAAACGGGGAAACGAAGAAGGACAAGTAACCAATGAGAGTGGGGGCGGTGTTACAGAAGGTGGTGTGCAGCCTCGCGGTGGCAGCGTCTGCACCCGAGCAGTTCGGTCGCGCTATCTCCCGTACCTGCGTTGTATGTGCCCGTGCATTATTGGATGCTCGATGCTGGACGACCGCTGGACGATAGAAATTCCCATAGTGCTTTTGTGTAAAAAAGGAAATTCTAGTGATGTCTAAAACTGTGACAAAATTATTGAATTTGGCCGCAGATCTTAGGAATTTCGACCAAGGGCGTGACCGTGGGAAAACGTGAGACCTCATCTCTCCTTTTCTGGATGCGAAACTTGTACGCACGGCACCGGACGTTCATCTAATCCGTTGCTGCACTTCGTCTGCACCGCCAAACGCTGGTCGTCCCATCTTTCCTTTCCCTCTCCACCACCGCGACTATCAAAATGGCGGACACGCACAAGGACCTGCCATCAAGGGCCTGCAAATGTCTCAACGTTGGCATACGACCCCTGCTTCACCCAGAGAAACCCCCCAATTTTCTCATGGCCGCAGCTGGTGACTCGGAATACACACTGACGTACGTCGGTGAGCGGGGCATCTCCATTGTAGGGCACATAGATACTCTACTTTTATGTTATTTTATTTTTTTCACTGACCGTCTCTTTTTTCACTTTCTCTTCAGGCTCATCCACAGGTCACCATGAGGACAAGGAAAATCGGCCCGCCCATCGTGGACTCTTCGCGATGCATTCGATTTACGACGCTCACCTGTCTACTCTGTCAGATGGTGGCATATCGTGTTCGACAGCTTGTGGCATCCGATGTGGATCGCCAAGAAGGCCCATTGCTCCCCACGCCCGACTGGGTAGAACAGGAGACCCTTCTGAGCAGTTGCGGATGGATCGAAGTGCACAAGGACTGTCTGGTAAGTGGCTTGGCTGGTTCCCGTCCTTTTCTAGCACATTGGATGGAGCAATATCGACAATTTCTTTGTGCTACCATCTGTTGTTTGCCCATATTGCATGCGTGATCGCTTGCTCTGTCCCCCAGCATAGCATGTCTCTCTTGGAAGACCGATCGCTACTTTAGTGATGTTGACTCATCATTACTTGTCGTCGTTCTAGCTTACCAGGGACATTACGAGGCTGTTATCCTCACCCACGTATTCAACTACCTTTGGCATTGCTTTGCCCGGGAATGTGGCACCAGTGGGGATATCGACACAGTTAACTCATGAATGCCCTCAAGACTCCCTCGCACAGACGAGCGCTATTACAGGACCATTTTTGTATAATGTGAAGTCGCTATTCCCTCCGGCGCCCTTTGTTCCTTCTCATCCCGTCTTTGCCCATTTGTCGTCGATCGCCGCGAAGGCTTCCGAGCATTCCAGATCGCTGGCAGAGGAGCAAATAGCGGCGATTGTTCGAGATAAGTTCTCAGAGTTGGAAAGAGCTAACGACGGGCTACGACAGGACGTGGAAAAGCTTTGGCGGAGATTTGTCGAGAACATAGCTGAGGTGGAGAAGCACACAGGGCCCAAAGTCGCGGAGGCCAGGGTGCGAGACAGATCACGTGGCCTTTCGTTACCCACCTCAGGGACCCCTCTCGTCTCAATTCGGAATTTCGTGCCAACCCCGGGCACAGCTACAAGAACGATGTCTCCATCATCTTCAGTTCCGAGAATTTCCTCCCTTTCAGCGTCATTAGCGAGTTCGGAATTACATCATGCACCCATGGTCCAAGAATCGGCCGGGACGTGTGAACGATCACCACCTCCGTACTCTTCTCACCCCTCCTCGCTTGGCTCCCCCGAAGGTTCACCATCGTCATTGCTCGAATCTTCACGAGAATTATCTCCACTTGTGAAGAGTGATGGTGTCGTGCAGCCCTTCAAACGGAGTATGGACGAAACAAGGGATACGGCCACCAGCTTTAGGTACTTCACCATCCTGGAAGCTGATGTCACTCGCACACGTCAGCAGCAGACTGCATCATCTCCGAACACCCGAAGCGAGGGCATCCCAGACCCTACTGGAGAGAACGGTGACTCGAACGCCGCGAAGGCAATTACACCAGCCGAGGAGACGGAAGGAATTCGTGCACATCCTCCGGAGAACCCTGATCGGAGTATGATATCGTCCAGTGGAGGGATACCACGAACACGGAAAGTCCAATTCGACATCAAAGCGGATACCGTCCCAGATGAAAGAACAAGCTCAGGAATCGATGGTGAGTCTCGAGCTCGCGGGGGTGAGGGCTCTTGGTTTCGTCTTTGTTGCTGCCACTGACGGTGACTATAGAGCTGATATTCGACTTGGAAGATGAGACTAGTGATCCCGAATCTTCAGATGCGGCTCCGACCCTTCCATTCGTTGAAAATGCTCAGACACGACGCCGAGGACGTCATCGCGTTGCAAGTCTTGGGGCATTGCCAACGTCACTGTCCTCTCTCCGGCCACCATCACTTCCAGCCTATTCCATCCACTCCACGGTTGCTGAGCATTCTGCGACTAGTGAATCAAATAACGATGCCTTACTTACAGCATCGCCCGTCGTACTGCTACAGGAAGCCCAACACAAGTACCCCGAACAACTCGACCCACAAGAAGAGGAAATATTGAAATTGGTCGCGGCAAATACTCCTAGTCATAGAAGTGCGTGGAAGCGAAATAGTAAGGCATGGCAATTATTCGTGACTAGACGGCGGAGTGGCGTTCATGGAGCGCTAATACCGGAGGAAACTGAGGATACTTCTGGACGAACGGGGGACGACGTGGATGGCAGTGATTGGGGTACTTCCAGAGGTAGGTTTTACAGCTTGACGATGAGCTATGGCTCATTGAACGCAGACGTACGATGGTCCTTAGCAAATGCTGGATTTCCCGCCTCGCTACCAATCGATATCATCCCATTATCTCGTCAAAAAGAGCCATTGTCACTGGCATCGTATCAACCCATAACATCCCTTGGAGACCGAACAAGGATGATAGTTCCTGTCTTCCCGGACGGTCGACGGCATACGTCTTCAGCTACACTACGTAGAGCTTCATATGCGGAGCGGGATCGTACAAGGGCTATAGACCCTGGTGCACTCGACTTTATTGCGGGGGACGAGGAAGACGCGGAGGAAGACGAAAGCGACGATGGCCCTAGTCAAGCAAACATCATGAATGAAGAACGAGGAAGGCAGAGTGCGCTGAAGATTCTCGAGGCTCGAAGTAAGATACCTGAAGCGGGCATGTGGATGAGTCTTGCATGAATTTCGACTGGTCTTTTAATGTGGCATTCGTCGTCGCAATGTACTTCGGTTTACATTATTTTATCAGTAATACCGTAGGTTTTGCTTCATGTAGCATCGTTGCAATCGCTTTTGAAATCTTACCCTTGCATGCTGACACTGTGGTGTGATTCCTTTACTCGTGTAATGTGAGTTGTCTTGACCATCAAGCTGGCCTCGTTTGGAGTAATTTTTCCTGCGGGGACCGATTCGCAAGCAGGCGTATGTCCTCATTGGTCTGGCTGATCTGCATCATGACACATCGAGGCGAGTCGGCTCTATTTTTTTTCCTTTTCCTTTCATTCGAACATCTTGAGCTTTTGACGCCCCTAAGCCAGATAGGTGCTCATTACAAGTACTAGTCCACTGACTACCCACAATACTTACGAACCGGTTCACGTTCGGCGAACCTAATGCTCCCCGGTCTCGAGGTGAACCCAAGCAATCTATATCTCAGTCTCCACTAAACATGCGGACTTTTTCATGCTGCTCGTGTCCGCGCACATCCGTGGAATTTCTTGGCGGCTAACCCCACTTAAGTGATGCTCACGCAGGGAGGTACATCAGGTGTTCCGAAAATACTGTTCAAGAGAGATTCTGCAGACGAAGATCTTCTCGGGACATCAGAGTATCGAGAAGTCCAGGAAGAGCTAGTCGAACGAGGCAGGAAGGTGTTGGGCGTAATACCTTCTTGACGGTGACACGACCCAAGGTGCGCACATTTTCGTTTTCCTGGCACCGACACATTGTGCCATCACATCACATCGCATCGCATCACATCGCATGGAGGATTCCTCAGGTGCCATGACTGCAAGCTCCCTACGGGTTAGCAAGTTCCCAGCGTTTATCAGTTGTGATCAGGATGGTCAGTCGATTAGATCACTCGTGTCGCAACATCAAGCAACGTGGTGTTGTCGCTTTCGTGTCACTGGGGGACCATACCTTGTGAAGTCCCTCTTTTTTTGGTCGCTCTTGCCCATTTTATCTCGGGAAAATATTTGTGCCTGCTCCACTTCGATAGCGTGGTCGTATCTGTGTCAGGTTTACGAGGAGCGTCCAAGTGAGTAAGCGTAGGAAGCATCAAACGTGCACCACTGCTGCACGAGGACCAAGCATATCTGGAAAGAGCATCGCGCCGAGGGCGTGAACCACTGGTGCGGACCGACTTGACTTAAGAGCACGCAAAAAAACCGAGAAGAGCACATCACGTTTGTGATGGAGCACGCGGCGAGGGACTCCAACGTGCGATTTCACAGAGGTGCTGCGTGTTTTGCCCTAGACCAAGACTCGTAACTTCACCTCCTCGATCTCGCGTATTCTGCTGTAGTGATGGTGTGTATGTCCCTTCCCCTGACGACAAAACCAATTGTGTTCAAGAGCGGCCAATATGGGTCTCTTATGCGGACCTATGGTAATTATTGCCCCTATCTATTATTGATGGATAAACACCTCGATTGGGAAAGGCGTGACCCTTACAGCGGGCGGCGCCGCTGCAGGGGAGATAATGGCCCAGATAGGCTCTAGACTGCCCAAGAAAACGACGCTCCAACAAAAAGATTTGGCATGAACAGGCACCAAAACTCATCTCCATATAGAATATCAGCTAGCCAAGGGTAACGTGTACGGAATGTACGTGAGGTCGCCGCTGTCCAGACGTTTGTGACATCGCCCGAGTCGCTGGAGCGAAGAGGGCAAGTCTTGGAGTAGATTGCGATTGCCAAGCCCGCCTCTGGTTTCCTTTTACTTGTCGGTTCAGTGCTGGAAGGGCTCGCCGACTTCCTCTTCGGTCTCCACGGGTCATGATGAGGTGTCAGCGACGTGCGCACACCCTGGGGACCTGTCGACCATCCCTTGCGGCGATGCGCAGATCAAGGTACTTGAAGTTTAGTGCTATTCTGTTGCCACCAATTTACGCTACTTTTGCTTGCACGAGCTAGATCATAGAATAACGTGCCCCATGCATGTTTCCCTTCAGTCAAACACGACACATTCCGTTCGAACTCGGACCTGTTCCGAGGGATATGAACGGCCATTAGTCGAGTCTTATCTGCGACTTCTAGAAGGTAACACAGGATCTGTGAGAGAGCCAAGCAAGGGCTGGGCAGGAACAGGGAGTGCTTTCGGCCAAGTACGTGAATCCGAGCTTTCAGATCCTCTGATAAAGGGTGATACGTACTCGTCTGATCTCAACTCAAGAGTTTGGCACCTCCCACTACAATAAACTACAAGCTTGCAGACAGCACCACGCCATCAACCAAGAGGTATAGACTGCCGTATCAGAGACAAGAAGACAGACAATTGAATGACCCCCCCAAAAATGGTATAAAATACAACCCTTTTTTAGCTTCATGTCAATTCTGCTTCTCATGCTTTGGACCTCTATTCATGGTGTTGATTATGGTATGATGTCCATCCATGATGGCTCTATGTTTCACCATGACAGCTACAATCTCTGGTTGTCCACCCAACATATTAGTATATGATAGCTCTGTTCCACTTTAATATGTCATTCATTTTTCTACAGCATCCTCAGTTATCTCTTTGTCCTGACTGAGGTATGCATGAACTTATTATGTATTATAGTACAGCTCACTGACAAGTACCTAGTCCTTACTTCCATTAGATACTAATATAGTTATTTCTTTGTCCTGACTGAGTTCTTACTTCCATTAGGTTATGAGCTCTGATGCCTAACTTACATTCATTGAAGTCCAGCCCACATGTCTGGTCAAACTGCTGCCCCCGTTGTGCCCACATCTTGAGATATGCCTGCAAGTGCAAGCCACTTCTTTCCATGAAGTGAAGATAATTGCCTTGCAAATGAATCTGGCTACTTTGTATGGCAACATCATATGCTCACAGCCTTTGAGTACTGTGTTTTATCCCAGATTGTCAATGGAACTCTCCCTGAATTATCCAATGTTACCTCCCATACTATCTGGCAGAAAATGAATTCAGCTGCAAAAGTGATAATTGGACAATGCATTAAAGCTGAGCTTGTCATTAAAATAATCCATTTCTGTGCTGCAAGTGATGCATGGAATTTACTTGCAGTAGAATTTAGCCAGGTTGGAATGGGATTCATTATATATTGGTTCTGTCATTTTACACATCACATGCCCAGTGGTGGAGATGTATCTGTGCATGTCAATAAGTATTAGAAGGCTATTCAATATCTTGCAAATGCAAATTTTGTGATCCAGAAATGGCTTGTAGCCATTATTCTACTATCAACACTTTCTTCTAATCCAAAGGATCCAGACTCTTGGGACTATTTTATCAAGGGACTGCATTTTGACAAGGTTATGACCACTTTATCCAGTGTTATATCTGAACTACTTGAGAAAAAGTGATGGTAGATGCCCCCAAATGCCACCACAACCAGTGAAACTTCAGAAAATGCACTAATGGCACTAGAGTGTACTGCTCATGCTACTGGCATCAAGTTCTGTATGAATTGCCAGCATGCTGGACATGACAAAACTACCTGCTATGCAAAGGGTAATGGCATGGAAGGGAAAGAACCAAAGAAAAAGTTATGTGGTCAGAAAAAGGAGAAAGCAGAAGTCACACAAGAGAATGATAGCAAAGATAAGGTATCTAACATTGTCCTAGAGAAATGTTTCATGGCCCCCCTTAATCCTGCAAATTCTGTCCTTCATGCCTGCTCTGTGCCACTGCTGCCCATCATTAATTCTGATACATTGACTCACATATTTGCAGATTGCTCATCTTTTACATCCTATTCCACATTAACAGGTGGGAGCATCAGTAGTTTTGGAAATGGGCAAACCACTATATCAGGCTATGGTGAAGCTCAGTTCATTGCCAGCAGACCATCTGGCAATGTGATCTGACTCTATTTCCATGATGCATGCCATGTCTCCTCATTTTCAATGTCAATCATTTCAGTGTCTTGGCTTAATGATGCTAATTGCTACACTCTTTTTGGTGCTGGGTGCTACATCTCATTTGAGCTACACAATAAGGGCCAACTGGTTCATGATTTGCTTGCCAAGTCCAGAAAAACCATCTTTACCACCATCTGTCATGCTGACCAGCTTTACTACCTTGATGTGCCTAGACCTTGGCCCACTGCTGCTTACCCAGCCACTTTACCTCTCTCCAAGCTAGAGCAGTGGCATTGCCACCTTGGTCATTTGAACTATTCAACTGTATACTCACTATTGTAAAATGGACTTGTCACTGATTGTTGTGTTGTCGATTTTGGTTGATAAATGATGAAACAACCAAACCCAAACAAGGGCAAAGCAAAAGATGATAGATGGTATAGGAAAGGAGCCACTAGTGAGGCCATCTGCAGTAAAGATACAAGTGCTCAAGACTGGGGCTTGAGACATGCTAAGACTACAGTATTTATACAGTACAGAATGGCACACAGACCAAAACCCTGATGGGAAGATTCCCACAGACCCTAAGGCACCATCAAATGGAAAAGAAGCACTTGTGAGAATAGCCAATGGCTGAAAAGGAGTAAGGCTTCTGAAATAGAAGAACAATGGAAATGAAAACAAGGCTGAAGACATGAGGCTAACCCTATGCCCTGGGTCTAGACCTGTCATGTGACCTGTCACGTGCCTAGATAAGATAAAAGATTAGATAACCATGTGGAAAGATAAGATAAAGTCATGTGATCAGAAAAATGAAAAAGCAAACTATAACATTACCTCCTTTTTAGATTGAGGATTCCAGATGAGATACAAATAAAGGAGAAACTTCAGTATGGTTTTCATAAGGTGTAAACATTGAATGAAAAGCAGGAAGATCAAGATTGAATAGTTGGCAAGAAGCAGAGGGATGAAGTTTGTGGAATTCTTCTATAAGATCTGGTGAATTGGCTAAATCGTCCTTAGTTTGCCAGGTACAATCTGAATCACCATATTCAGTTCAATGAACCAGATATTCAAGTTTTCCTTTTCAAATGCAAGAATCCATGATGTGATCAACTTCATACTCTGAATGACCTTCCTCTATAACAATAATAGGATCCAGTGTAATAATATCTTGACCACAAAGAGATGGAAGATACAGTTTAATTCAAGATATGTTGATTGTAGAATAAATCCGCATAGTTTTCAGTAAACACAAATGAACTGCATGCAGAATAACTTCCAAAATCTCAAATGGTCCAATCCACTTCTTAGTCAACTTTTTTGAGGGATAAGGAAGTGTTAAATGCTTTGTAGATAGCAGAACTTGCTGGCCTTTGTGATATGATGGCATGCTTTGCTTATTCTGTTTCTCCATTTTTTCTTTTGTCTTTTTCAATGCTTCCTTTACTTCTTTGAACAATTTGGACATGTCTTGTAAGAAATGAGATGATGGATTTTCTGATGTGGGTGGCTCAAAACCAAGATGCAGATGATATGTTTTTGTTATTTTAAATGGTAATGTCTTGATAGAAGTCAAATATGAATTGTTATGATAATACTCTGCTATCTTGAGCCAGTTTGCCCAAGTGTCCTGTCATTTTGCTATGAAGTTCCTCAGATATTGTTCTAATTCCCAATTGATCTGCTCTGTTTGTCCATCCATTCTAGGATGATATGCCATTGATAGTTTCTGCTTGATCTGCAGAATCTCATTTAACTGTTTTGTAAACTCTGATATGAGTTGTGGTCCCTGGTCTGAAATGATAGTGATAGGAAGTCTGTGTCTGGACCATACATGATCCCTGAAAAGTTCTGCAACATAAAGAGAAGAGAGAGAAGAAAGACAAGGAATAAAAACCACTTCTTTCAAAAATCTGTCCACTGTAATTATAATAGCATTGAAATCTTTAGAAACTGGAAGTCCAGTAATAAAGTCCACAGAAATATCTTCCCAAGGAGAAGAAGCCATAGGAAGAGGACAAACAGGAATAACCATTTCTAATTCCTTGGATGTTGTGCATGTAGAACAATGCAAAATGAAATGTGCTACATCTTCATGGAGACCTGGCCAATAATAGTAACAAGATAAAAGCTGGTTAGTGTGACCTTGCCCAGCATGACCACCTAAAGGTGAAGAATGAAATAAATTAAGAGCTTCAGTATGTAGCTCTTCTGGAACAAAAATCTGTTTTCTATCATTTAAATAAAATTTTTGCTCTGAACTATAACACCAATGGGAAGGAAGTTGTAAATCCATTGATGCTTGTTGAATACAAGGGAAAAAAGAAGAAGAAAGAGAAAGTACTCATTGAAACACATCCACTGAAAGCATAACAATTTGCTTATTAACATCTGGTTTGTTATTGAAATGGTCCTGTTTTCTGGAGAGTGCATCAGCTTGTCCATTTGTAGAACCTGATTTGTAGCATAGTTTAAAATTGAATTTGGCTAATACAGTTTGCCATCTTGCTTGATGAGATGATAAATCCTGTGGCCATTTCCAATATTCAAGATTCTTGTGATCTGTCCAGATCTCAAAAGAATCTCTGCCAATTAAATAGTAATGCCAATCCTTGAGCACCTGAATAATAGCAAGCAACTCTTTATCATAAATAGGATAATTGCATTCAGCTTCATCCAAAGAGTGCGAAATGTATGCAGCTGGTTACCAAAGCCCATCTTCATGTTGATAGGACAAAACTGCTCTGACAGTGACATCTGAAGCATTAGTTTCAACTTGAACTGGTTTAGAGGAATCAGGATAACAAAGAAGGAGTTCAGATGTGAGGATTTCCTTGAGATGAACAAAAGCGACCATATAAGCTGTTGTCCAGTCAAATACAACATCCTTCTTTGTAAGGGAATTGAGGGGTTTGGTGATATCAGCAAAATTGGGAACAAATCACTGATAATAATTAGCTAGGCCTAGAAAAGCTTGAACTTGCTTGACTGTTTTCAGAATTGGCCAACTCTGAACTGCACTAGTTTTGTTTAGTTATATCTGGACCCCCTTTTTAGATACAACCATGTCCAAATAATCCACTTGAGATTGGGTGAAGTGACATTTTGATGGCTTTAGAAAGAGGTTGTGGTCATGAAGATGATCTAATACTTCTGCAACAATTTCAAGATGTTGCTCTCTTGTCTTGTTCTTGGTAAAAATCATGATGTCATCAATGTAAATGACAACATGTTCCCACATGTCATGGAAAATGTCATTTACCATAGCCTGAAATGTACTTGGGGAATTGCACATCCTGAAATACATTACCAATGGCTCATATGCTCCTATTGGCATAGTAAATGCCCCTTTCCACTTGTTGCCCTCTTTTGTGCAAATGTTGTTGTACTCCCAGTGAAGATCCAGAGTGGTAAACAGATCTGCACCATTTAGCCTATCAATCAGAGTTGAAATCAAGGGTAATGGATAATTGTTTTTTATGGTGAACTCATTGAGATAACAATAGTCAATCACCATCTGTTTTCCACCATTCTTTTTGCTAATAAAGAAAACAGGTGAAGTTTGAGGTGATTTTGAAGAACATATGTACCCTTTCTTCATTTCTTTGTCAATAAAGCTTTGAACTTTGTCCATTTCTGCTTGAGCTAAAGGAATAATATGACCCTATTTTGGAACAAAGTTCTCTTTCAACTCTACTCCATGATCCCACAGTTTTCTTGTTGGCATTTGTTCTGATTCATATTGTGAAAAGACCATGATGAACTTCCACAACTTTTTTGGCAATTCTTTTTCCAATTGACTCTGTTCCTCAGCTGTTACTCTTCTAGAGATCAAATGAGTTTCACAATTTGCAGAACATCTTGGAAAATCTATTGTCTTGTTTACCCAATCTATATCTGGGTTATGCCTTGTGAACCAATCATATCCTATAAGTAAATCCAAATTTCCTAAGGAAGAAACATATGCATTAATTCATTCATGATGCCATTTCCCATTCTTTCCTTTGATAGAAATATAAATAACCACATAATGTGCAATCCTACCTATATTGCCTTCAGTTCCATCTGCATTGTATACCTTTAATGTTTTTGGTAGATCCTTTTTATAAAGTCCATGTTTCCATATGAACTTCTGATCTATAAAGGTTACTGAAGCTCCTGAATCAACTATAGCAAAGGTTAGACTGCATAACTCCATTTTAAGTCCATTTTTTCCCTGTACTTCTCCATCTACCTTAATACTTACATCCAATTCATCTCTTTCTGTTCTGTTAAATAGTTTGGCTAGATCATTTCTTTCTTTGCTTCCTATGGCAAAAAGATGTCCATCAATATTTTCTGACGGAATTAAGCACCCAATATCCGGGGCCATGCTTGAATGAGACACCATCATGAATTGAAACGGTTTTTTTCATTTCATAGTACAAACATCAAAGGAAGAAGAAAACAAAAAAAAAACATACTGGAACATCAACTACTAGCCTAGCTGAGTCCCTTAAACTTTTCCCAAAGCTTTTTTCTGCTTCTGCTCCAATTCAAAAACATCCTGGAAGTAGACCCTTGCCTCTTCCATCATGCCCCATGATGCTGCAGGGACTTCTTGGAATTGAGCTGCATTGGCCATGTTGTAGACCGGTCTGAGAGCCACTGGTTTGGCTGTTTGCCAGCCCTTAGTGTCAGGGGGTGAGAAATTGGAAAACTTCACTGGCTGTATGTATTGTGCTCATTGTTGCTGCTGAGCCTGCGGTTGTCCCTGAGGACCCTTGCCAAAATTGTTTGAAGGCCTCAGTGCAGCTGGATTGAATGTGCCTCTGCACTCTTGTGCAAAGTGCCCTGTTTTACCACAACTATAGCAAGTGTGGACTTGTGCTGCTCCCTGGTGATCAATGTCCATGGAAGCTCCTCTATCAGGTTGGACACTAGTATTTGTAAAATGGGGAGGAAGGTTATAGTGAGGGGTGAACATGTTGGAAGGAGGGGGAACACAAGGAGTGTTATATCTTGGAGTGAATGCTGGAGCAGATCACTCTACAGCCATTCTTTCAAATGATCATCCTATTTTTCATACTGTCTGTATGAATTCCAACAGCATCTCTAACATGCCCTGCATGCAGACCTGTTGGTACACCCTGTACTGCACCTGTGTTCTCATCAATTTTAATGCATGGTTGTCACTGACCCCTGCATCTACCCTTAGTACCTCAAATTCTTGAAGGTACTTGTCAATGGAACTCCTGTGCCTCAACAACTCTAACTTCTTTAATGCTTCATGAGCCAACTCATTGATATGAAAGTAGGCTCTCAACTTTCTTGCAATGCTGCCATAATCTGGCCAGGCATTTACTCCCAATGGATCTCCATTCCTATCCTCCTTGCTTCCTTGTTGATGTACTTTTTGTACATGATTTGTGCATAACCTGTGACTTTGCCTTCTAACTAAGAGAGGATGGCTGTGGTCTGTTCTCTGTTATTTCTCCACTTTTGTTCCACATGCCAGACTGACATGGAAACAAACCACTTCCTCAAATCCTTCTTTTCACCATTTCATTTCCCTGGATCTGATATTTTCTTTGAACTTGACCCTTCCATCTTGGTAAATTCTTCCATCAATTCTCTCATCAAATCTCCAAGATCTGTAGACATTCTCAAAATCTTCAGGCTCAGACTTCAGAACAAGGAGTGGGATTGGGGTTCTGGGGATGGGAACTGGAGAAGGTCTTGATCTTGGTCAGGGTGCTCTAAGAAAATTGATCCAAGCTCTATAGTAGGGGAATGTGGGTTGCTGGCAGATGACATGGTGTGCTACTGTCTCTGGAAGACAAGAGACTGTTTTAAGGGATTGGAATGGGCAGAGGGTGTGAAGCCTAGAGGTAACTGCTACCTTTCTATCTCTTCCTCACTTCTCTTTAAAATCTTTTAGCATTTGTCTTTCAAAATTGTCAAACCTCTTTTGGAATGACTCCCTTCTGGTTTGATCATTGCTAAATCCAGTGATTGCCTCAACAACAAACTCAGCAAGCTTCTCTTTGTGTCCCCAAGCATATCCTTTCTTTATACAAGTGAATTTCTGCAATAAGCACCCTTGACTGGTAAATAGTCTTGAGAAAGTGTTGCATTGTCAATTTCAGTTGATAAATGATGAGACAACCAAACCCAAACAAGGGTGAAGCAAAAGATGATAGATGGTATAGGAAAGGAGCCACTAGTGAGGCCACCTGCAGTAAAGATACAAGTGCTCAAGACTGGGGCTTGAAACATGCTAAGACTACAGTATTTATACAGTACAGAATGGTGCACAGACCAAGACCCTGATGGGAAGATTCCCACAGACCCTAAGGCACCATCAAATGGAAAAGAAGCACTTGTGAGAATAGCCAATGGCTAAAAAGGAGTGAGGCTTCTGAAATGGAAGAACAATGGAAATAAAAACAAGGCTGAAGACATGAGGCTAACCCTATGCCCTGGGTCTAGACCTGTCATGTGACCCATCACATGCCTAGATAAGATAAAAGATTAGATAA